>JAJOZX010000160.1:985000-992500 GCA_023014485.1 Bathynomus jamesi | reverse complement strand
ATGATAAACGGTATTCCTTGTAATTGCTTACTGCACCTAAAGAGCCAGCAGTTTGTATTGGGAGTTTCGACAGATTAAATTAATTAACGGGTTAAGAATCACTGAATTGTGTATAAAAGTTAAAAGGTAAACCACGTCACAACGAATGACTTTGGTATGTATATAAGGTAGACAATTTCTCACCTGAGTGGCCCATAGATTAAGGTATCTGAGGGAAGGAAGGTGAATTAGTTGTTCTGCGCATGCGCTGGTCACTCTAGTGAAGGCTAACGAGAGTACCTCCAGATTTCCGAAAGGCCCGGATGACAGGAGTCTCATAACATCACCGTCAGTACTTCTGCTGGGGAGCGTAAGTTTCCGGGGACCACATTTTTGTTGCTTTTAGGTGGAAAAAGTTGATACATATACTCGTGTGTATATATATATATATATATATATATATATATATATATATATATATATATATGGGATGAATTTCACAATTAAACACATGAAATGAATGAATGCTGCAAACCCACAAGGAAAAAGAAAAACGATTCCAAGGCCTTTCGTGTATTCAGAGCTACACCTCGTCTTTTTCCTTGTGGGTTGCAGCATATATATATATATATATATATATAATAGCACATCCCATTAACCATACTGTAACGTTCTACTCAATAAACATATCATGGTGAATTTTACCAATGAACTGAGTTTTGACCACGCATTATTTAGTGATTTAACCCCAAAGTGATGTGAATTATTATTTTCAGTTTTATACAAAATCAGAATAAGATGGTAGGTGGGCTTCTTATCATACAGTCAATACCTTGTTCTCTTTCCGGGAGCCTATTTTCACTGTGAAATATTTCATGAAGTGTAAATTGTACAGAGTGCCAAATGACATTCAGAAAGAAACTTGGAACTACAGAGTGCCAAATGAAAGTTCAAATTGGCATTTGGTGAAAATATTTCAGAAATTAGCATAGACTTGGAAGTACGGTAAGTCTTACCATTTTATTCTGATTTTGTATAAATTTCAAAATAATATCACACCTTTAAATGAGTCACGCATCGCATGGTTGGAGCTTAGCTCATGGTAAAATCTCACCACCAAAATGTCACTGCGTGTGTGTATATATATATATACACACACGAGATTATTATTAAATAGTTGATGTCAAAAATCTTTAATTGCAGATATTTAAATTTGTATTTTATCCTCCTGTTTTGCTCTCCTGTATTAGATTTACTGACGTTTCGTCCATATACTGTGAACATCTTCAGAGTCCCCTTGTTAGTGATTCGCCTTGGTGCGAAACGACACCTTCAGCATGTATAGATGTCGTTTCGCCCCAAGGCGAATCACTAACAAGGAAACTGAAGATGTTCACAGTATATGGACGAAACGTTACGAAATCTAATACAGGAGAACAAATAAGGAGGAAGAAGAAATATTATTTTTATTATTATTATTATTATTATTATTACCAGCTCCTGAAAGTGGAGTTGCCTATCACAAAGGGCTTGATACTTCTTTTTTCCCGATGGAGTTGACTGAAGGGTGGTGATGATCTGCATACACTGTTCATTACCTTCTACTATCTGCCACTCAAGCATCAAACACAAAATCTTGAAAAAGGAATAAGCCAAGTGAATGATGTCATAGTCTCATGGTACTGCTCCACCTTTTAAACTTTTTAAAAGTAGGAACTGGGCCAAGTGTTGACTTCGCATACCACGAAGTACAATTTGCATTAAAATTTAAAAATTTTAATTGTAAATGGTTTATCCATTAACGAATAAAGCAATTACAAAAGGTTTTCTTCAAAGTCTTTTTATTGGATAAAATTGTATGAAGAAATTGCATCATTTTTCGTGAACATGAACCGACGCAATAGAGAGATCCCTTTTTCAGAATTTCGTATGCGAATTTGTTCATTTTTAATGTTAAACTGGTTGGTATAAGGTTGATATGAGAACGATACATAGATCTCAAAATTCTAAAAAAATTTCTCACACAACAAAATTAATAATGAACCTACTTCCTGCGCTGTAGAATTATCTCTGAGTGCGAGTAACACGCAGGAGCCGAGTGACTTCAGCAACATCTTCAGGAACTTTTTTCGTTTGTAACAGCAGGATAGTAACACTTGAATCTAGTAACGTAACACGGAACCAAAATTAGATGCAGCGTAAGCTTCTGGATAATATTTATATATGGTCAATATACCAGTAATTTAAGTTATATTTTATTATGAGACGTACTATAGCAGTCCAAGCTTCTCCTTTGTCGCAACATGCTACTGAAGCAGGGTTGACGAAGTTAATCCAACCTTCTCTCTGTTCCCTTAGCCCTAATACCATTTGATGCACCTGACACCGAGAATCAGTGCCTATTCGTTCCACTATTGGAAGAATTAGCCTGTAAAAGCAAGAGTAAAGCACTTATTAGTCAGTGTATAGAACCTGTAAGATTCAAAAAGAAAAAAGGTATGGCCTCCACTAGACCAAGAAATAATCAGAAAAAATATAAAATGCAATTAATTATTTTGGTCATCGGTACCCAAATCAATGAATTCACAATATTTTCAAATAGGACCCAATTTACTAAATAAGCCCTGATTGTATTCCAAGTCCTTGATAACTAAGAACCAGAGCTGGGCAGTAACGCGGTACTTTTTTAGTAACGGTAGCGGTAACGGCGTTACATTTCAAATCAAGTAACTCTTTCAGTAACGACGTTACTTTTTTAGGGAAATACATTCGTTAGTCGTTACTCGTTACTTTTTTATCGTAGCTCGCAATTAGTTTCTTTCGATCCTCACTCATTATTCATTAACCGTTAAACATTTGTCCCTTCACTATGAGCGACGTGTGCATGTTGGCCGTTGGCATGCTGGCAGCCTACCCCTATCTACCCTCTCCCCCTACACTAACAACACTGTCAAAGTAAAAAGGCGAAAAACCCTGGAGCAGGGAGAGACCTAAGTTCAACAGAGGTTTCGTCATTCCTCTCATCTGGGCCTTCACGGCGCGTTAGCTCTGCATCCTTCCCATCCACTAACTTTAAAAATATGTTTATTAAACTTAACACTCCTATACCATCTAGTGCCGCTGTTGAGCGGGGTTTTTTTCAGTAGGGAAGGATATACTGCGTCCGAAACGAGGCTCGCTCTTAGATGCAACTTTTGAGAAGCTTGTTTTCTTAAAGGCCAATAAAGATCTTTTGAATAATTAGTAGTTCTTAAGTTTGTATATTTAGCTAATAAATTTCAATTATCATTGCCATGCACAATAACTCATTTGATTCATTTCTTTAGTATTTCGTATTATTGTTTTGCAAAACTAAACTTTCCTGGTATATTCTAGCATTAATAAATTAATATCAATAGTATGCTACATCCTCTGTTATGTTGCAATTCCTATTAATAAATCTTGCAGTAATTTTGTTTCACTTTTTTTGAAAATATTATGCCTTATAAGTCATAACAACGCAATGAAGGCATGCACAGACTTCATAGCCTATGCATTAACCAGTGGATACAAACCAACACATACTCGCACAAGCGAATGTTTATATAATATAATATTTTATGTATATATAAATTATAATATACCTATGCATATATATAATATATTTACATTTCATTAAACGTAACGGTAAGGAGTAACGGTGCCGTTACTCGTTACTTTTTTAAAATGGTAACTGTAACGATAACGGCGTTACATTTAGACTGTAGTAACGGTAACGGCGTTACATTTAGACTGTAGTAACGGTAACGGCATTACATTTATAAAGTAACGAGCACAGCACTGCCAAGAACACACATCTGAAGTGCTGAATAAAGACGCAAAATGGAAAATTTTGCTAACCATAACTATCCTATAACTACTCGCAAGTATATATTTTGCATCTATTTTATCAAAAATTAATGTATGTAAATAGGTCCAAAATTATATTTAAGTATATCTAGTTCAGGGGTGTTCTCAAAGTTTCAATGGTGAAGGGCCATTTCAACGGGGGTATTCATGGGTATCGGGCCGCATACTGACAGCTTCTTAGATGTTGCAACTGAATTTAGGTAATAAAACACAAAAATTGTTTTTCAAAGAAACTTAAAAACTTTTCCTGGAATTTTTTTTCAAATTGGATTGCATTTCACATTTTCTAAAAATTACGGCATCTTTGACCAATCTTTTCATTGTGAATACAAAAAACTTCACTTTTTTCTTCGTGAAGGTCAAAATATGATAATAAAAACCTACTATTAGAGTGGGTCTTTTAATTGTGAATAAGTGGCAATTTAACTCTGATTTTGTGTACGTTCTGTTGACCGACGAGAGACACACACACACACACACACACACACACACACACACACACACAGAGTCGGTTCGAGAGACACAGTTGGCCCGCGGAATACACTTGGGGAACCCCCAATGTATATATATTTAAATATACTTAAATATGTCTAAATAATTAAACTATATTTAAGTGCATCTACATAAATTCAAATACATTTAAGTGTATCTAAATTAATCCCAATATATCAATATATTTAAGTGTATCTAAATTAATCCCAATGTATCAATATATTTAAGTGTATCTAGATGTATCCAAAATAAATTAAAGTCCATTTAAGTGTAGATATATAAATATACCCAAATTTAAATTTATACAGTATATATATATATATATATATATATATATATATATATATATATATATATATATATATATAGGGTGAACCAAATGTAGGTGGACAGTAAATGATAACGTTTATTTTGAGAATACATATTTAATTTATTTGTATACTATAATACAAAATAAAATTTAAATAAATTTAGTTATAATATTTAATATAATAAAACACAAACACCATAGTTATAATGAACACCATAGTTATAATATAATATAACACAAACCGTATTCAACCTACTGTCCACCTACTTTTGGTTCACCGTGTATATAAGTGCATTTAAGTAAATTCAAATGTATCTCTGTGTAGCTACTGAATTATCCAAAGCTATTTCAGTGTATCTAAATGAATCCAGATATACCGAAGTATACCTAAATGTATCGAAAAGTAATCAAAGTGTATTTAAATTTCACCAATTAACATTCTTTACCTGATGAAAGATTCTTCACCCAGCGCGAAGTCGGGAAAAGGAACAGGCTGCAGAAGTTGGGCCAACCCAGGCCTCCAGTCATCGTATTCACATCTGAAAAGGTAAATTACCAGAAATTTACATTTAAGATGTAAAAAAGGGATTTCTTGTTCATTATTTCCATCGTAAATAATATTGTTTGAAAGTAAAATTAATGTACAACTTTTCCAGTCTCTCTCTCTCTCTCTCTCTCTCTCTCTCTCTCTCTCTCTCTCTCTCTCTCTCTCTCTCTCTCTCTCTCTCTCTCTCTCTCTCTCTCTCTCTCTCTCTCTCTCTGTATATATATATACTCACATGACAATAAGGACGCTGACGTAACACTCGAGGTGACCAGACGTCTCCTGCCCGTCACAGATGTTAACAGGCTGTAGATTCTTCTGTAGCTCGAGGAGTGAGCAAATAGCGGACGTACAAACAGCCACTAAATTGGGTAATACCCTGAGGTGGGGGCAATTGCTCACGTTACCATGGGTATCACGTACGAATTTGTGTACTACATTTTGCCCATCATTTTGGCTGTTCAAAGCTTGGATGTAATCTTGAACGAATCGGCGAACGTGTGGGTATTTACCGAAATCCTGAAACAAAACAAACCAGTACCCATTGTAATAAATAAATAAATATATAAATATCTATACAGTTAGTTTGGTAGGTTGGTAATTAGTTAGTTAGTTGGTAGGTAGGTAATTGGCTAATTAGATATAGATAGATGACGAAAAAAAAAAAAAACACGTATAAATTATTAAGTTATGTCACCCCTTCAATCAAATTGATTTAATTTTATTAAATTTTATACTATATAAAAACTTAAGCGAAATTAAATTTCAAAATTTCATTTTGGCAAACTAAAAAACGAAAAATGAAAAGTTAAGAGGGGTAACTGAAAATATTTATTTTAAAAACTAAATAAATCGCCAAAAAAAATATTAAACTCCCATTAAACATTTGTAACGAGATTTCAGTTAGTTTAACCTTGGAAATTTAAAACATTTAAACAAATAAATTTTAAAAATGGTCGTTTTTCTTTCAATAGTAATATCACGAGTATATAGCAGGGTTTCTCAGCCGGATTTTCCCCCACGACCTCAGTGGCAGGGTCTTAGAGCGGCGCGACCCCTTATCATCCCTACAGGGGTAAACAAACTCACGAAGCGGGGTTGCTTTTTGGCGCACAAATCACTACTACAACGGTAAATTGCGACCCCCCCCCCCCAGGGGGTGGCAACCCACCGTTTGAGAAACACTCCTATATAGGTCCAAGGCTACTCTTAGTTAATAACCCTTTTATATATATATATATATATTGTTTTGGGTAACCTTAATTAACAGTATCAAATCCCGTCTGTTTGAGCGAGCTCCAGTAGTTGATGTTGATAACATAATGATATTGATGCTACTGATAATGTTGTTGTTGATGTTACTGATAATGATGATATTAATTATAATGGCTAATAATGATGACGATAATAATGTTACAGACGATGATAACGTACGTACGGCACGCATCTATCGCAGAAAATCGAGACTTCGCTTACAGAAACTTTAGGTGTAAACTAATTCACAGCGACAATGAAAATAATTCGAATTATTTTTTATGTAAAACTACTTGAAGAGTTCTCTACGAAGAGTCTCTACGAAGAGTCTGTACATTTATAGTGTACGTATTTCTCAAATTTCCGAAGCGGTATTGGGACCCTTTTTTTTTTGTTGCAGGTAGAATAACACGCAATGGCTAATATGGAAGTCAGTTACACTCGTAACTTTTAATTTAAAATAATTTTCGTATGAGAACTTATGGGACACCCTGTGTATATATATAATATATATATATATGAGAGAGTGTGTTTCTTCAATTTTATATTCGTCTGATTGCATCATTTAAAAAAAAAAAAAACGTATGTTCAAAGGCTTTACCTCTGTAAGGTAAGTTTTGAAACTACTACGGGTGCCACCGCTGGTACAAGCTGGTACAAGAGGTACCGATTAGTAACACGTTAATATATTACAAATTAAATCTCAGTGAATCATAAAATATAGATAAATTTAGAGTTTGTAAATTGGAGAAGTAGAAATTACTGTCAACAACCATGACCAAAAGAGTTGAAACACCTTAAAACAATTTTGGAATGAGAGAGAGAGAGAGAGAGGTATTACCCACTGGTGTATTTTGAGTACAGATAATGAATTTGGTAACACTTGCCAACATTTGTGAACTTCCTCAGAAACATTTGGTGTAATTATTATTTGCTATATATTAGTTTTAGTACGCAACTCTTTTGGTCAAAGCCAACCTTGGCCAAAAGAGTTGTGTGATCTAAAAATCTATCTCTTTTTTTTATATTTTTT
>JAJOZX010000160.1:780000-980000 GCA_023014485.1 Bathynomus jamesi | reverse complement strand
GTAAATTGGGAAAACGTAAATAAAGATTCAGAGGAGGTAAATTGGGACTTGCTACTTCACGAGAAGACTCCACAAGAAATACTATGTATAATGGAGACTGAAACCAAACCTATAATACTGAAACATATTCCAGAGAGACAGGCAAGAAAACGTAGCAAGCTCGAAGGGGAAAATCAGGACACTATTCAGGCAACGAAGACAAACCGTAAAACATCTTCACAGATGCAGAACTGATGCAAAGAGACTGAAACCAGAGAGGAAACTTGGCGAAATAGAAATGGACCTAAAGCAAACATTCATACATAAGACAAACGAGGAGGAAAACAAGGTAGCAGAAAACATAAAAAATAACCCAAAGTACTTCTACACGTTTGCGAAAAGGAAAATGCACCTAAAGTAACCTAAAGTATATATATATATATATATATATATATATATATAATACAACGCTCGTTTTGATTCTAATAACAACAGATTACCTACAAAATTTGCAGCAAAAATGAATTTTTAACCCCTCTTCCAATTATAACACTTACCTGCAATTAAGTTTCATCAGGTATCAATCGATTGATGTTGGAACGTCAATCAAGTGACGACTAATTAGTTATTAGTTCGTCAAATTATTTATTAGCTCGAATTAGGTAATCGAACCCGGATCCGGTAGATTAGTAGGTAGTGATGCTAAGCAATGTGGGTGTGGGTGTGTATAAGTATATGTAGATATCATCGATGCATTCAAAGTTTAAGTCGAACTGTGAAGAGTTAAACATCATATATATATATATATATATATATATATATATATATATATATATATATATATACAGGGTGTCCCGTAAGTCTGGACCCATAGGGAAAAATAATAAAATTACAAAATAGTCCAAAAATTTTATAATATATTTTTTATTTTTTTTATTATTATTTTTATTATTTTTTTATTATGATCTTACTCCGCTGGAGTTTTATTTGTGGGGCCACTTGAAAGCCAAAGTGTACGAGGTCAAACTTCAGAACATTTTCCACCTTAAAGCACGCATTGTGGAGGCGTGTCAAGAAATTTCTGCGACTGTGATTCAGAAAGTGCTGTCGCAGTGGAGATTGCGTCTTCAACTATGTGTGCGACACAACGGCGGACACTTTGAACAGATTATGTAATAAATTTTTGGACTATTTTGTAATTTTATTATTTTTCCCTATGGGTCCAGACTTACGGGACACCCTGTATATATATATATATCCTGATTCGTGCACAGTCTATATATAGAAAGAGCCCTCTTGTAATTTAATATTTATTGCTAAAAAAATCTAAAACAAAGAAAACCGTATGCAAGTTTTACAAGAAGCTTTTTTCAATCAACTGTCTGTAAATAATAATAATAATAATAATAATAATAATAATAATAATAATACATTCCTTCCTTTCCAAAATAGCTAAAAAGTAAAAACATCCATCATTTGTTTACAGAGCAAAGTAAGAGTGTGTACACACACACACACACACACACAACGCCGATTGCTGTGTACGTTTCATCATCAATAATTAGTTAAGCATTCAAACACTGTATACACTGTGTAAATGTTTACACATTAATGAGGTATACATGAGCGGTGAAAGACCACTAAACTCACGTAACAATATTTGAAGAGTAAACGATCTTCTGACACCAGGATCAATACAGTTTAATTTAAGACAAAAGCTGTGAGCACTTTCGATGTCAGATGTATAATGTTAAGCGTTCTCTGATCTGGCAAAACGCCTTCCATTAAATTTCGTGTCTTCACGAAATGGTTTTCAGCGTTCTCTCTCTCTCAAAATTTGGATAAATTGAACGCGACAATTCTGTCACTGCTATTTTACATTTTCTTTTAATTAAAATAACGTAATATATATAGAAAATAAACTATATATATATATATATATATATATATATACACAGGGTGTCCCCTAAGTCCGGTCTCATAGGAAAATTTATTTTAAATGAAATTTACAAAAATAATACATTAAAACTAAAACAAATGTTCAAATTGATGTCTTTTTTGGGGACCTTTTTGTTTTGTTGCAGGTACAATAACACGCAATGGCTAATATGAAAGTGAGTTACACTCGTGAGGAAAAGGCCTCCACTTTTTCCTATGAGACCGGACTTATGGGACACCCTGTATATATATATATATATATAAAAGATCCCTTTCTTACCACATTATGCTTTAGTATTCTTGATACAACAGGTGTAAACATATGTATAACAAGTCGAGAACGAGGGTTATCCGAACAGTGTCTGCTGAAAAAGCTACAGATTTCCGATGAAGGTGTGTTGTTCTCTAGCAAGGGTGCCAGTGTGACGATGATTTCCTCGTTGGTATGACGACTCATCCATCCTTCGCTCTGCCAAAAACAAGCAAAAAAAAATGGCAATGTCAGTCTGATAACGTAAACTTTTTTAAAGGAGTTTGTTTGAATCATTATATATATATATATGAAAATTATTTCACGAAAGTAACACGTGAAAAATATTTATGATGAATAAAACCACGAAGGAACGGAAACACAGAATGGTGCTCAAGCGCTTTCGTCTAATGACATCCTCATTAGACGAAAGCGCTTGAGCACCATTCTGTGTTTCCTTTCCTTCGTGGTTTTATTCATCATATATATATATATATATATATATATAAAATTTTAAAAATTATACTGTTGTTTTAAACCTGAAAGAATTGTTTTCTTTAAATGAATTATTGTAGTGCTCAACGCGTGTGTTTGTTTCACGAAACATAATTTAAAGTTGTGTTTTGGAAATCGAAATGGTTTTAAAAACTCGTAACTTAAAGCTAGAAGAATTAAAATTTATATTTTTAATTTCTTAAAAATAATATATAGTGATATTTCCAATTTATGGGTACGATAAGCGAGTTGATAAAGGTGTTTGACCTCCTTCGCAACATCCAAGGTCATACGACAGAGGGGCCTACTCTAGCCTTAAGTGGGATGCGAACTACTGCGGGTGGCTACGTAATATGTTATGATATTTCAGACCAGCAAAGACCCTAGGATCCACTCATGGCTAGTCTACCTAACCGTGTTTGTAATTGTGTACTGCGCGTGTCCTCCGTGATGGCGGAGGGGACCTACAATTTTACGTGGACGAGGAGAAGGGTCTCCCATCAAACTCCTACCCAGACCTAATGTCGTTTCACTTCCCTGATCGATCAACGGGAATTGGTATTAGGACAATGGGTTAATATACAGCGAAATATATGACTCCAGATACTAGTCAATTTTGTACTTCTCTCGCGTAATTTATTATGTTTTGATTAAATCTGACCTTCATTTCTTTGACAAACTTAATAAAAGGAAGCGAGATGGCTTTAAAACACGCGAAGAAGTTTTTAATGAGTCGCCAGGGTTTCCATGGAAACTGTTCCCGAACACTTTCCGAAAGAGGCGACACTCACGGCACCAAAGTCAATCATTCTGAACATTTTGTGGATCCTGTAACTGGTGTTCACAGACACACCCAAAATATAGAGCGATTGTGGAAGGACGTGAAGAGTTGGGTGCTCTGTGCAGGGAATAGAAATTATCATTATTCCCAGTATTTTGCACAGTATACGTTTATAGCTGAGCATCCCCGTGAAACTCGAATTTATGCTTTCTGACATCAAGTTGCTCCATTGTATCCACTTCCGGAAAAGTAAATGTAGGTTTGTAAATTACGACGTTTTTATATTATTTATATTATTTTCATTGACAAGGTTAGGGCACTGGGGACCCCGGGGCGGAGCCCATCGGGTAGGTACACCCGTGTACAAATTTTTAAGCGCAGGTTAGGTTAGATTACGTTTTGGCAATTTTGCGTCAGAAATGAAGGTCAGATTTGAACAGAACACTAAATTACGCTAAAAAGGTATAGAGGATCTTTTAAACTGTTTCCCCCTCCAGCTTCAGAGAGGGGGGGACAGTTTAAAAGGTCAATATTAGGGGGGAGATAATTAATTTACGAGGTTTTACTTATCTTATTTACATAATAGAATTTTTAAGATATGTTTATAAGATACATATCTTGAAAATTCTATTATATTCTATCATATTTCCAGTTTATCGAGAACCATTATTTACATAGGATAAAATTTGAATGCCCGGTTAGGTCAAATGTACGCCCTTGACGATTGGTTAGGTTTAGTCGTGATATTTTCGTTAGTTTTAACAAAATATCACGACTAAACCCAACCAATCGTCAAGGGCGCACAGTTGACCTAACCGGGTATTCAGTTGACCTAACCAGGCAGTCAATTAACCTAACCGGGCATTCAGTTATTTTTGCTACCCTTCGTGCGGGTAGCATAAATATTCCGCGTTTTAACGAAAATATCACGACTTAACCTAACCAATCGTGAAGGGCGTACAGTTGACCTAACCGAGCATTCAAATTTTATCCTATATAAATAATGGTTCTCTATTTATTATGTTTGCAATAGATAATAAATTTGTTGTTATTATTTTCTTATCTTATTTTGGTTAATTTGCAGAGTAAACTTTGGGGGGGGATATAATGGAAAAGATCAACATGGGGTGGTGATTGTTGAAAAGAGTTATGTTGGGGGGGAATAGTTTAAAAGATCCCGTATAGATTTTACTAGAATCTTGGGTCATGTATTTTACTACATAATTACCCGACAGTGGCCAAGACGGGTTCATTAAATAAAATGATTTGTTAATAATTAGATACTGGTGGAATTACTTTGTTAATGACTCTCTCCGTTAACAAACATAACGTGAAGCGGGTCTTTAAGAAGGACTGTAACCGTTACTGGCTTTAATGCGCCAAGCCTTCTGGTTGCCTCTAAAGAGGTTAGTTAATCTGGTGGTTAGACTTACAAACTAACTTGTATCATACCTTTAACATGTCTATTCATGGTTAAAGGATGGGTCGTCGTAAAATTTAAAAAGGATACCTCAAAGATACCCCAAAGAGAAATACCCGTTCTGAAATCACTCTTTATAAAAGATATTTAAAAAATGAGATATCTGAATTATGAAAGTATGGTTTGATAGTTCAGTGTTAGCTAAGGTTATTATTTTTTTCGATATCTATTACAGAGTTAAGATAGGATATTGATAGTTAAGTCAATGTGTTTACTTGGTCAGTGTTTATTCGGTCAATGTGAGTGTGCATTGGATTCGCTGATAATTAATTTGTTACTCAAAGATAGTTAATGGGAAAGTTATAATCATGGTTAATCAATGTCGAAATCAATATTAATAAAGTTAAACCATATTAAGGGGAATTAACATCAATCTCCTTCAATGCAGGTTAATAGTAACCCGAGTTAAAGTCAAGGGAATTCCGCATCATGCGTTAAGAGTAGTTTTTTTGATGACTGGATATATTTTTATTTTGTGTTATGGTTTGTTGTAAATATTAACTTTACGAGGTTAACAACTGCCCAAGAATCTCTCTGGTTTCAATTAACATTCACTCTTTATTTACTTAATATTTAGTTTGTTGGTTTAGTTCATTAACTCTAAATGACTACACGGACCTAATCAGTGGCTCTCAATATACGATCTACCATTATTCCGTTCAATCCAAGAAATCTGGAATTTTTCCGTTTATTTAACATTCAAAAGCTTTGGAGGAGTGTTTTTAATGTCTCAGTATTTGTAAGAATCCTTGGTAGGTGGCAGCTTTCCCCGTTACTCTGTTTATCATCTTAATTCCATTTCAGCAACATAATCTCGGGATAGGCAGGTTTGTGTTTTATCATTAGGGTGACTAAGCTTTAGCGTGAATAAAAATATTGAGTGAAAGTTGTTTCGTTTTTCGAAAATTTCGAAAACGTGGGAATGGAAAGGCTGAGTGTGGAAGCTTCCTTCGAACCCATCACTTTCGTTGTTTTGACGGGGAAGGGATTTGGCTGATCCCGCCGCTGTCAGCCTTTCTTGAGGATTTAGAACATCCGCTGGCCGAATCCATTAGAGTAATATAGCTTATAGATATGAACTTTTAACCCTTAAAACAGTGGTTCCCAACCTTTTTGAAGCGATGGCCCACTACAGCTGATTCGAATAACTCGTGGCCCACCTCCCATGTTGCTAAGCTGGTATCATGTTTATATGAGGTTTAATGAGCAAATTTTTGTTATTGACATTTATTAATATGATGCTAAAAGACAAGCAAGTGGGAATTGGCCCACCGGTTGGGAACCAGTGCCTTAAACCCTACCCGGGGTATTGGTGTACTCCAGTACCTCGTGTATTGCTAGCGTAACTTTTATAATGGGTCGGAATTACGGGTTGTCATTCCTGGTTATATGTATGTATGTATGTATGTATGTAAAGTGGCGCCAATAGTAAGCCACCATTTTTATCCACTTTTTTATTACAGGAAGGAGGGACCAAGATGAGCTTTTGTAAATACGTCAGATTTTCTTGTACGACCTACTTTTTTGAAGTTAGGTTACTATAGGTTAGGTTAGGTTAACTCGGGCTAACCTAACCTAAAACAAATCAGAGGGTGTGTAAAAGGTGAGAAACCATAAAAGACGACTTACTTGACTTCGAGGTTTTTGATTTACAATCGAAACGCGGGTGAAATTCGATAAAAATATTGTATAACGGTAAAAATCCGCTTTTCTACAAACTTTCTCATAAAAACCCAATGTATTTTAACACAAGCAAAAGTGGTTAAAAATGTTAAAATATATAAAATATATAACCTGTTCGACCTATTGAGTAAAATATGGTCACGGATGAAAATTTACACGAATGTTCGACCAACTTGGGCACTTATGACACTATATATGTATATATATATATATATATATATATATATATATATGATGCAAAGCGCTCGTTAAAAACAGATATAATTGAAAGGAATATTCTAGCATGTGCATTTATCCATTTTAAAAATAATTTCAATAACAGTAGGGGAATGTATAAAATTGACAATATCCTGTTAAAATTCTTTTTGCCTCTAATCAACTCTTGTTAATTATGTGCTAATCTTTTTGTTTTTCCGTCCCGCTATATATATTTTGGGTATCTCGCCTTCTCCCTTCATTCCCTGACGAGGTGTACTTCTGAATACACGAAAGGCCTTGGAATCATTTTTCTTTTTCCTTGTGGGTTTGCATCATTCATTCATTTCACGTGTTTAATTATGAAATTCATCCCGTATATATATATATATATATATATATATATATATATATATATATCAACGTAAAGAACGACGCTTGTATAGGAGAACATTCCGCGCAAGATGAGGAGGGAGAACGAACAAATGAAAAAAATGAGGTAACCACCCGGGAATCGAAAGATCCCGGGTTCGATTCCCGGGTGGTTACCTCATTTTTCATTTGTTCGTTCTCCCTCCTCATCTTGCGCGGAATGTTCTTCTATACAAGCGTCGTTCTTTACGTTAATTATACTGCGTGTTCTTTGCAGTTGAAATATATATATATATATATATATATAGAGAGAGAGAGAGAGAGAGAGAGAGAGAGAGAGAGAGAGAGAGAGAGAGAGAGAGATATTAAAAAATATTTATCCCTGTATAGAATTCTATACCAGCCATGGCAGGTTACGAGTCAAATGAGATGAGAGTAAAAACAACTCTCTCCTTCATCAAATCTCCTAAATAAGGAGGGATACTGCTTTCAGAAAAATTGGTCACAAGCTAATCCTGCTTGAACAAAGGAAGCAAAGCTATATGACATGTGTACCATATTTGCGTACGACCCAGTCCCACGTAAACATAAAAAAGGTCGGTGTAAGCGTGTGTGAACTCACCGTAGTAAGAATAGATGATGCCAGTTCCAGTGGCACTTGGCACACAGAATGGTCGTGCAGTGGAGTGTTGAGGGACAACTCTACAAGGTTCTGACAAAGAATAATCATATATTAATGATTTGAAAGTAAATAACACTTAACACATCAGTGAAAGAGAATCAATTCCAGATAGCAAAAATCCGCCGATCCCACTGTGGTATTTGGGATATCCCGAACACCAGCGTCGACCCAACGGATGCTCGTTATCCGGGATTAATAATATAAATCAATACGGGTCTCTTTCCACTTCATGCCACAACCCCAACTCTGATTCTTGGATTTTCCACTTCGCTCATGGAATTAAAGTAAGTTAGGTTAGATTAAGTTAGATCGTGTTAAATTAAGTTAGGTTAGGTTAGGTTGTTTTGTCTGAAATTCTTAGTTCGAGCTTTCTACCTTTCGGACCACGATTAACTTTGCTGTTAAATTATCACGTCCCCTGTTGGGGGTGGCTCTATCTTAAGTCTCGTAAAAGGTGTCAGACTCTCGTGTAATACATCAATTTGGCACTGGGAGACAGCGGCAAAAGACCGATTAAAACTCGTTATATGACCAAATTTAGCCCATGTTATTATGAAAAGGTAGATACGACACACACACACACACACACACTTTATAAAATCCAAAAATCTAAAAATCAAATTAACTTACTTTAACCTAACCTAACCTTAGTGCCATCAAACAGAGAAGGGTACGGTAAGTATTTCGAACACAACTGAGGATTCAAAAGTTGTTTTCTGTTATGTCATTAAATAGTGAGGTACTTTCTAGAGTCTAGACCAGTGCTCTACAACCTTTTTATACTTACCGCCCACTTTTGTAACTTTTGAATCTCCGTATCGCCCACCAAAATTAAAAATGCAAAAACTCAAACTAAAAGTTATATACCCTCTGCATAAAACAATAAAATTAATTGCAATTACCTTTAGATTAATGAGATCCTTGAGCCACTAGTGGGCGGTACCGCCAAGGTTGAAGAGCACTGGTCTAGACTAACCCAATCTAGTCAAACCTTAATTAACCTAACTTAATCACGACCAACATATTTTTTCCAACATTAAAAATGTCCATGTACAGGGTGTCCCATAAGTCCGGTCTCATAGGAAAATTTACTTTAAATTAAATTTACAAAAGTAACACAACTAAAACAAATCTTCAAATTGACGTCTTGTTTTGGGACCTTTTTTTTTGTTGCAGGTAGAATATTAACGCGATGGCTAATACGGAAGTCAGTTACACTCGCGGGAAAAGACCTCCGGATGCCTTTTTCTCACGAGTGTAACTCGCTTCCATATTAGCCATTGTGTGCTAAACAAAAACCTCCCCCAACAAAAAAAGGTCCCAAAACAAGACATCAATTTGAACATTTGTTTTAGTTCTATTATTGTTGTAAATTTAACTTAAAATAATTTTTCCTAGGAGACTGGACTTATGGGACACCTTGTATATATTATATATAATTTTTTTTTTTTTATTTTACTACGCGACAAAAGCGTTACCTCGCAAAAAAAATTACTCCATTACATCTGTGAATTATCACACACTCGACCTCACTTGTGCTCAGTTGCCTACGTACATACACTCACTCAACATCATTCATTCATTCATTCACTCACTCACTCACTCACTCACTACCAGATGTTGTACAAACAAGAGTGAGTGAGGAGATAAAATAGGCTTCATATGTGGACAAGTATAAAGACAAAAACCCCCAAAAAAGTCCATTTCATGTGTGCATATTATTATTATTATTACCTTTAATTCTTTTAGTAGGACTTCCGGTCGCTTTGCAGTCTTTAGAAGATTCCTGTATTTGTAAGCTTTTTTCTGTGTAGGAAAATTTAGTTTAGTTATATATATATATATATATATATATAGATATATATATATTATATATATATATATATTATATTATATATATATTGAAAAAGGTCATTTCAGCATATATATATGTATACTGTATATAGGTATATATATATTGATATTTACATACCTTCCATAAAATAGTGTGTAACCATTGATCTCTCACGTAAGATGTGCTTGCCTGGAAAAGAAAGAGGGAAAATTATTTTATATATATATATATGTGTGTGTGTGTGTGTGTGTGTGTGTGTGTGTTGTACAACATAAATCAGCGACGTAGCTACGCATTGTATGAAAGATATATTTAATGAAAAGGGGATACTTTTCAGAGACTTCTTTGAATTCATTTTCTATCAGAGGGGAGACTTTTTTTCAATTTGAAATCATAAAGGGAAATTTAAGAAGGGGAAAAAGTCATGCAGTTCAATTTGACCTCTTTACGGAATGGAAGAAATTTAAACTTTTAATACAATGAATAATTCTCTCTCTCTCTCTCTCTCTCTCTCTCTCTCTCTCTCTCTCTCTCTCTCTCTACAGGGGAGAGTTACAAGGAGTTACGAGGACAAGAGGAAACCTCAAAGACCTTCTAGTCCACTCTGGAAGGTTCCTGTTATTAAACTCGTTCATTTTTCTTTTAACTATTTTAGCAATAGTAGAAAACTGAATAGAAAAATATAAGGCTGTCTCCCCACCCTCTGCTCCCTCCCTACCGGAGGCAGGTACGGAAAAAGGTTGAAAAAAATACCTTGACCCTGGAAAAGTAGCCAAGGAAATTTTACGGGAAAGTGGAGAATATATAAGATAGCTCTATAATTACGTACGCGCATATAGAAGCCGTGCAGACGAACTCCTACGGGGTTACGTTGTTTTAGTCTTAAACCATGAGCGTATTCAGTACTTTGCCCAGCCTATTTTTAAACATATTTACACTTTGGCTTGAAACAACCTCCGAGAGAAGTTGGTTCCAGATAGTAACTATTTTGTAGAAGAAATTGCCGCAGATAGAGGTACTAAATGTCCTTAATTCCAGTTTAAACCATTATTTCTTGTCGGACTGGTATTAAATGATAATAAATTACTGTAGTCTATCCTGTCTGTTTCATTGAGCATCTTGAAAACTTGAATAAGCTGACCATGCAACGACCATGCAACTTCCTGATTTCTAAGGTAAACAGATTTAGGCACTCCAATCTTTGTTGGTAATTTTGCATTTTCATTGAAGGGGTCAATTTTGTAGCTCTTGCTTGTACCCTTTCCAACCTTTCTATATCCTTCCTAAGGGACGGAGACCAAAACTGCGCACAGTATTCGAGTTGAGGTCTGACTAGTGAATTATAAAGAGGTATTACAGTCTCCTTGTTCCTAAACTGGAACTGTTTTTTAATATAGCCTAATATTTTTAAGACCCTCTTTTGGACTTCTGCACAGTGCTTTGACGGTTTGACATTATCCTAAATCTTTCTCTAGATCGGTCTCAATCAAGTTCCTCCCCAACAGAGTAATCGGTCTTCGGGTTTTTGTAACCTATACGCAGTCCCTTACATTTGTCCAAGTTGAATGGCATCTGCCAAGTAGCAGACCATTCGCCCAACTTGTCAAGATCATTTTGAAACGTTCTCACGCCTTCTCATTACCTACACTACTTCCTAATTTCGTATCGTTTGCAAATTTGGAAATTGTACTTAGCAGCCCGACGTCTGTATCGTTAATATAGATGATAAAAAGTAAAGGACCCAGAACGAAACCTTGTGGAACACCACTGGTGATGGGTGCCCACTCCGAAGCCACTCCATTTATTACCACTCTCTGCTTTCTATCTTTTAACAAATCTTCAATCCAGTTGGAGACGAGCCCGGTGAGTCCTAGTCCTCTAACTTTAGCCATCAATCTCGCGTGAGGGACTTTGTCAAAGGCTTTTTGAAAGTCGAGATACACTATATCTATTGCCCTAGTTGCATCGTATAAAGAATGTAAATAATGGAAAAATTGTAACGGGTTTGTCAGAAAAGATCTATGTCGCCTGAATCCATGTTGAGAATAAAAAATTAGATTGTTTGATTCAATGTGATATACGATACATTCTCGAATAATGAATTCCAACAGTTTGCCGACAATTGACGTTAAACTGATCGATCGGTAATTACAAGAATTTTCGCTATCACCATTTTTAAAGATTGGTGTTAAATCTGGTAACTTCCAGTCGGTTGGAACTTTCTCTAATTCGATTGATTGTTTGAATATGGTTACTAAATCATCAACAATATGATGGCTAACCTTTTTTAATATCCATGGAAGAAATAAGGCGGGACCAGGTGATTTGAACTTATTCATCTTGTCAATTAATTGCCGTACCTCGTCTCTCGTAAAACGTATGGTCTCTATGGGATGGTCACCGTCATATATAATCCGAGGATTTGGTACTTCAATTGAATTGAGCCATCAGAGAGCCTTATGTTTTTCTATCCAGTTTTCTACTACTTGCAAGAATAGTTAAAAAAATGAACTAGTTTAATAACAGGAACCTCCACGAGTGGACCGAAAGGTCTTTGAGACTTCCTCTTCTCTCTCTCTCTCTCTCTCTCTCTCTCTCTCTCTCTCTCTCTCTCTCTCTCTCTCTCTCTCTCTCTCTCTCTCTCTCTATTTATATATTCTCCACTTTCCTGTAAAATTTCCTTGGCTACTTTTCCAGGGTCAAGGTATTTTCTTCAACCTTTTTCCGTACCTGCCTCTGGCAGGGAGGGAGCGGAGGGTGGGGAGAGAGCCTTCTACTTTTCTATCCAGTTTTCTACTACTGCTAGCATAGTTGAAAGACAAAATTTTCCCTGACACCCGTTGCCATTGGTACCTCCTCGGTATGGGCCGCAAGGCCTTTTGAGGTACTTCTTTTCCTTGTAACTCCTTGTAACTCTCTCTCTCTCTCTCGGGTTTTTTATATGTATTCTGTTCACTATCATAATTAGCTTGTCATGATAATTAGTATACGAGACAAGATTTCTTTGTACAAAACCGTTAAAAAGCAGTAAATCACAAACCCAAAAAATCTCCCTTTTTGGTGGAACTGCCGCGTTATATATATATATATATATGTATATGATGAATAAAACCACGAAGGAAAGGAAACACAGAATGGGGCTCAATTTTTATATACAAAAAGGGCAGAGTGCTAAAACCCGGGCAGATTTCCAGTATAAATTTGTATATTTTTTTTTTTATCTATAACATTGGTTGGAAACAATTCATTTAATCTTGTGCTAAAAATCGATAGTTTTTCCTTATAAATTTGTGTGCCCCTCCCACAATCCTTTTTGTTTCTCCGTTTATTGTGTGTGTGTGTGTGTGTGTGTGTATATATATATATATATATATATATATATATATATATACCGTATATATATAATACATTTTTTTTTTTTTCTGTAACCTATATAGGCTGTAACTCTTTATGCACTTCAGTGTTCCTGAGGATGTCATTAGACGAAAGCGCTTGAGCACCATTCTGTGTTTCCTTTCCTTCGTGGTTTTATTCATCATAAATATTTTTCACGTGTTACTTTCGTGAAATAATTTTCATATATATATATATATATATATATATATATATATTAATTAAGTTACGTGTTAATAATTTCCAATAAAGTCATTCACCACCTGACATTTAACGTGTTCGTTATTATCGACTCAATGACGGTACGCACAAGAGCGGTTTTTCTTTTGTATTTGCTTTCATATCTAGGGTTATTAAGACACCAAAAAATGGAAGAGTTTTTAGATTTTCTTTTGGTTGCAAATTTCCTTATTAAAAAAATAAAAAATAAATAACGCTAATCTTTTGGGTTGACCTCTTCCTTTGTAAAACCGGAGGTCAGGTGACGGGAGTGACCTACTACTAACGGGTTTACGTGGGATCCAAAGTCCGAACCACGGGTCGGTACATCATCTGAACGCGGATGAGGACGATCACCCATCCAACCGCTGAACAGATCCAACGTCGCTTAACTTGGCCGATCTAACGGGAAGAGGTGTCGCGACGTGACCACAATGTATCGGGAAGTGGTAAGGAAAAATATACCATAAAAGGAAGACAAAAACATTACAGCAAACTTTACCATCCTTAAGCATCTTTTTATGTATTTATTATCTATCTATCTATCTATCTATAGATAGATAGATAGATAGATAGATACCAGTATCAAAACATAATGAAATTACGGTTTTAATTAAGTTAAAATGCTTTAGTATTATTAGCAAATAGTATATATACACACACACTGTATATAATTTAACCTTGGCTTTTTACTAATTTTGACAACAGGTACCTCAGTGACAGGTAACAATTAGGTAATTAAAGGGTGATTAGGTAAAACAAGTTCATATTAATTATTTTAAGTACAACCGCTTGTTAAATGTGCGCTTGTACAATAATAACACAACTTTGCTAAATTTAATAACGAGAGGAACTAGTGAGTGATTTTTTTTAAGCATGTGATACTTCAAAAGGTTTTTTTTTATTTATTTATTGAAATAAAAGCATGAAATTTTTACTCTACCTTCTCTACACACGGGAAATTAGTTCCCTAGTGCCAACTATGCTCTATGTGATTGTCCTCTTATCTCATTAACTCTTTGCCCACGAACAACAAAATTTTACAATACTTTGGACGGAGTATCTGTTCAAATCTGATAAATTTCTTGTTCAATTAATGCTTTAAAATCTCCTATTGTGTGTAGATTCCTTTGAAATATTCTTATCTTTTAAATAACTCACAAATACAAGTCGCGGGAGTTTAGATCTGGTGATGTTGGTGGCCATAATATTCCTTTATTATAAAGGCAATAAATATGTCGGGCGAGACTCCTCCATTAGAACTAGGGTGTGCACCCGGTTCTTGCTACCCGGGAAATTCCCGGTTCCTAGATTTCAGGAACCGAACCGAGAACCGAAAAGATTTCCCGGTTCCTATACACTCTAAAAACAGTTGCATTGTTTTTACTATGCAAGAGCTGCATAAGTAGATTCTACGTATTTTAAAAATAAAAAAATTTAATAAGTAGATTTCTACGTATTTAAAAATAAAAAATGATATCTTAAGAGAATATTGATTGATTGATCGATTCATAAATCGAAGGCAGAAAGAAATTTCAGGACTGCTTCAATATCTCCATAATCCAAGTTATCCAACCTCTGAGTCGACGGAATTTCCTGCAGCTTCACGAGTATCTCTGAAGAAGTCTGCTGAAGCAATTTACAAACGTCTCTATCCAGAGACTAATGAAGAAAACGAAGAAGAAAGGACTGGTATTGAAGAAGTAAATCAAAATACGCCCGATACTATCAACGAGTCCAACGACCCTTTGCTTCAGGAATACTACGATGTAGTAAATAAACTTAAATCTCCAAAGAATGTAAAAAATCAAGAAAATTTCGATGCCAGCAAAGAATTCAAACTGTTTGAAGCGACAGGGAATCGCACAGAAAAGCTGGATCGATTGCGAGCTGCACTTCTAACAATTAAGCCTACAAGCGTTGAAAGTGAACGAGCTTTTTCAGCAGCTGGTATATTTCTTTCAAAGATTCGTTCTCAATTATCTGATGCGGTTCTAAATGCTCAAATTTTCTTAAAATACTGCTTCATAAATGATGTAAAACAAGATAAATAAACATAATTGATCTCAATGCTTAGATTTTTTCGTTCTCAATTATCTGATGCGGTTCTAAATGCTCAAATTTTCTTTAAATACTACTTCATAAATGATGTAAAACAAGATAAATAAACATAATTGATCTCAATGCTTAGATTTTTTATGCCAATTAGACTAAGTTTAATTTTACGAACAATGGTTAAAACAAAAATTTTAGTCGTTTTTTTTCCCGGGATTTCCCGGTTCCCGATAATTTTTCTGGTATCGGTCCCGGTTCCTAAGTTTCGGTACTCGTGCACACCCTAATTGGAACTATCATGTAAGAAGTGAGGCACCTCATTACTAGCTAGTGTGAGGTCTGGCTTAGGCTATGCAGCTCCTAATGCAAAAGTGATCGTAATATCGTACAAATTAAAAATATATATTTCATGTTTTTATTTCACTTAATCCAAAAAAAAAAACCTTTTCAAAGTGTCAAAACGTTTAAAAATACCACCCGACATAAATGATAAAAAAAAGGTAATTAACCTGTACCATCTGGAATAAAAGTTATTTCATTCAGATATAAATAAATAGATATAAATAAATAAATATAGGTGATCACCACAGAAAGAGAAATACGGGGCAGGCTGCAAGCCATGACAATACTTAATATGATAAGAACAGTTTGCTTAATAATAAATGGTTACTGAACTAGTTTGAACACTACGAAACTAGGAAACATTTTAATTTAGCAAGTACACAAAAAAAAGGTTTATGAAGGAATAAGGAATCTGTTCAAGCATTCTTCGCAAATTATAAACGTTTAAAACCCTTATAAACTACGACATATTTACTGATTCTGGTCATATAAACACCGGAATACTTCACCGAGTACATATGTTTAATAGATGGGTGGGTGACCATCCACTGCCTCTAGATAATGTAGCGACCCGTGGTTCGGATCCCAAGTAAGGTTATGGGTTCTCTCCCTCACGTGACCTTTGCCGTTACGAAAGAGGTTAAACAGCCCCCAGAAACACAGAACCTCCCCCTCATTAAATCTGCAATGAACTCAGTTTTAGTGATGCAATCCGTCTCGTCTTTTCCATCTTAGCTCCATTCTCATTCCTTGTTGGGTTAGGTTACGTACAGTTAGGTTAGGTTAAAGACAGATTGAAGTTAAATTGGCGAAAATTTTCTCAAATTATGGAAAGGACACTTTCATCAATACTGCCATTACAGCTGTGTTACGTTTTAAATCAAGTTAGGTTACGTTACGTCAAGTTATTACGCTAAGTTATTACGCTAAGTTAGGTTAGGTTAAAGAGCGCCCTAAAAGTAACCTAATTTGGGGAGTATGACTAAGCTATTTAATTGCCTCTTTGAGAATTCTCGCTTTCAGATCGAGAATGACAACGGGGTCGAATGGGTGAGAAATGGAACGTAACCAACCCTCTCCTTCAACAAGGAATTCAAACAAACATTTCAAACATTCAAACACTTCTTCTATACATACACAGTTAGCAGGAATCCGTTGGGCAGACGTTGGTATGTGGTAATTCCACATACCAACGTCACCCAACAGATGCCATGCTTGCTATCTGGGTAGTGGGTATACATACTGTATTTAGATGCAAATTGGAACATGGTAGTCATGTACACTGAATGAATTTAATCATACCTGGAAGTAATTACAAAAGGTAAACAGTGTACTACAAAAGTCGGGATACATTAGGCTACACTTACCTTACGGTTCATTGTATCCCGAATTTTGTATTGATCGTAATTTCGGGAAAAAAGTTCGCTTAAAAACATGAAAATTCCAAAAAACTTTAAAAATTACTAATTATCGATTTGGGTTTTGCTTTTGAAATTCTATTACGGTGACCAAAAAAGAAAAATATCAAAAGAAAAGCGAAATATTACCAATAAATAATTTTTTATGCTTTTTAAAAAGGTTACGTTTCTATAGACGAACTTTTTTCCAAAATGGTAGACAATAATAAAAAGATATACTCATTTATTAACCGAATAAATGGTTAATAAACTATTTAAACCTTTGACCAAATGAAGCGAACCGACAATTAGAGAATATTTCGTAAATGAAGGTGGTGTTCTAAACATTTACTGAACCTGACAGTCATTTTGTATGATTATTATTACAGCAAAAACATATAAATACAAACTATCAAATAAAAATTGTGAATACTGTACTACTCTTGCGAGGGTGAGTGAAGTTTAAAGTGCTCGGTATTATTTTAGAGAAATAATTAGATTTTAATTCAAGTACGTTACAACATCAAATCCAAAGTATAAAAATTTGTATTCGTATTGTTCTAACTTAAAACAAAAACTTTGCTGAAAGCGTACTCCTTATCCTGTACTATTCTTTCATCCATCCACACTTATTGTATTAAAATATAAACCATCCTTTGGAAGTCAACTACAAAAAAATCTTACAAATCCTTTCGTATAATGATGACAAACAAAGTCACATTTCCCAAATGTTTAAAGAACTGTTAATATGTTCAAAGCTATCAATAAAAATCAGTATACATCATCCATTCAAAGAGCATTCATCCCACATCGAATACATCATCATTATAATACTAGACTCCCCGGAGATTTTATACACAAACCAAACTATACAATTTAGAAACCGTAGGAAATGCAATCTCTTTCAAAGGAGAGGATGTATGGAATACGTTTATGATAAATATTAGATAGGCTTCATCATTAAATGTACTTCTCAAATCACTCAAATTACTTAGTTAGCTCCTACATTATCGCCATTATTACTATACTTAATTAAACTTATATTTTGTAAATTATCTAAGATGTTCTCAGTTCTCCTTAATTTATCTACTTTTCATTAAGTTCTTTTATTTTCCTAATTTATCTAATTTTTTTTCATTGAGCTTCATTCATTTTTTATTAAGTAAGAAAATTACAATCTTATTTAAAATTAATAATGTCTCGCGTGTTAATTATAAGCTGAATAAAATTGCGTAAAATAATCAAACAATATGCCAACTACCGGGTGTGTGTCACTATAAAGTAATATTTATTACACGCACTTTCTAAAAACTCTATATTCGATAGTTAGGTTTATAAAAGGCGTTGAAAATGTTTTTACTAGTTAAAAAACGAGTTGAAACTAGTTTAAACCAGTTCAAATCGGATTTGTCTCTTTTCACTCGCGTTACTTTATAGTATTATTATTATTATTATTATTATTAGTAGTAGTAGTAGTAGTAGTGTTTGCCATTTCACTTCCCTTCTGTAATAAATTAACTAATCCCATCCATTTTGCCTAAAAAGCCTCAATGCTTCATAAGGACATATTCAAATTAAACTACTTTAAATACAAGGAAACTGGTAGAAAGCGGAGCATTGAGGACGGTTCAACCCCGCGTCGCTGGGGTCACGTTCCGAGTACGTCTCTTTATCGATTATAGGATCGGAACTCTTTAACGAGTTGAGAGTCACATTAGGTCATATAAAAAAAATATTAGGAATAAAGAGCCGCAGGTATAAATGCATAGGTAAAAATACCTGGTTTTTTTTTATCATTTTATGACTATAATGCAATAAACACTCAGAGGGGCTACCGACAAATACATAATTAAATAAATATAAGGAACTTGTATTAATGACAATAAAAATTAATCTCTATTCTATTATTCATACGTGTTTTATTTCATATATTTTTGTAACTTTATTATTAGTCAAGTATTTAATATATATAGATATTATATATATATAATATTATATATATATATGAAAATTATTTCACGAAGTAACACGTAAAAAATATTTATGATGAATAAAACTACGAAGGAAAGGAAACAGAGTGGTGCTCAAGCGCTTTCGTCTAATGACATCCTCAGGAACACTGAAGTAAACAAAGAGTTCAAGACTATATATAGGTTACAAAAAAAATATATATATATATATACGTCCCCGCAAGGGGGTTCTAAGCTCGTGCTCTTGAGTGCTCTTTGTGCTCGTTTGTACGTGCTTGTTCCTGGAGGTTTCACGTGCGCCCTCCCAGCCCTAGCACCCAAGGATGATGGGGGCTCGACCCTGCAGTCCTTGTCATCCTTGGTCTTTTTCAACTTCGACTGTCCCCTCCACCCTTTCTTTTCCTCTGTCTTCCTCTCACTTTTTCTTTGTTTTTCCGCTGAGATATGCCCTTTTAAATAGAGGCGAATCGGTTCTTCCCGAACTTAAAAAAACAAAATATATATATATATATAATATATAATAAATATAGAAATAAAATTGTGGGAGGAGCATACAAATTTGTAAGGAAACTACCATTTAGCACTTTGCCCGAATTCAACACAAGATCAAATGATTGTTTTACAACCAATTTTATAGATAATACCTGAATGATATATAGGTCACACAAAAAATAAAAAATAAAAATAAATTGAAAAATAAAAATTGTAAGAGGAGCATATAAATTTATAAGGGAAAATTACCAAAGTTTTAGCACTCTGCCCTTCTTGTCTAAATCCGTTCTGAACGAATTCAAAACAACGGGATCAGTTGAAAAAGATCTTTGCTCATGTTAAGTTATTTGTAAGTTGGATAATAGCAGACTCAAGACATTGTTAATAGAAATATTCTTGAGTCTGCTATTATCCAACTTACAAATAACTTTAACATGAGCAAAGGTCTTTTTCAACTCGATCCCGTTGTTTTGAATTCGTTCAGAACGGATTTGGACAAGAAGGGCAGAGTGCTAAAATTTGGTAATTTTCCCTTATAAATTTGTATGCTCTTCTTACAATTTTTATTTTTCAATTTATTTTTATTTTTTATTTTTTTTGTGACCTAGATATCATTCAGGCATTATCTATAAAATTGGTTGTAAACAATCCATTTGATCTTGTGTTGAATTCGGGCAAAGTGCTAAAATTGGTAGTTTTTCTTACAAATTTATATGCTCCTCGCTCCTATATTATTATATATATATATATATATATATATATATATTTTTTTTGTAACCTATATATAGTCTTGAACTCTATTTACTTCAGTGTTCCTGAGGATGTCATTAGACGAAAGCGCTTGAGCACCACTCTGTGTTTCCTTTCCTTCGTGGTTTTATTCATTATATATATATATATGTGAGAGCCACAGGTTCCTGACTCGTCCTTGGACTACACCATCCGGGAAAATAAAAATCCCCTTTCAAGAGTAACTTGAGTATCTCGTTTTAAGAAAAGCTTTTTCAAAAATGCAATATTAATATCGTATCAGATATCTAAACTGTACAGAAAAGTATTAAAAATATGATACAAACTTTAACGAAGTAATAATTTTGTTGGAAATAAAGTTTTTTATTAAAAAAAAAAATTCTAACCAACCAAAATTGTTAATCCAATCACCATGCTGTAATTGCGGTTATGTTGCTCATTTTTCTGATTGGTGGAGTCGCTGAATTGGTTGATTAAACCAGTGTTTCCCAACCGGGGGCCATATGGCTCCCTGGGGGCCATGGCACATTTGAAGGGGGCCACAGGAAATGTTATTTTGTAAAATAGAGTTAAATCTGCATATTACCTACTGAAAATAATGCTTATGGGGGCCACGGGAAAAATAAGGTTCCTAAGGGGGGCCATAAGCCAAAACCGTTGGGAACCACTGGATTAAACCACTGTTCTTGTAACCAATTGTGTTTTTGGCGTAAAGCATGAATGTTATCGCGCCTCAACTGACAGCCAGCAATCAATAATAACAAACCTGAACTCAAATGCAATTCTATGCACCAAAAAATGTATACATGCATGTATACTCGTGTATAAACTAACATATATTCATATTGTGTGTAGTTTTCATAGGAAAAATCTATATATTATATACTCGTGTGTGTGTATATATATTATATATAGTGTTTCAAAAGTTCGGCCCCATAGGAATTTATGATTATTAATTTTTTCTGTAGATGTTCAAATTGTAGCCATATAGTTTTATAAAATGTACATTCTGTCGCGTACGGATGTAAGAACATTAGCTAATTATTCGTTAGAGATGTTAGCATACGCTACTGGTATGTCGTCTTCTGATCATTTATCGGTCTTGAACTCTGACCCATACCCGCAACGTGTAACAACACCACCAACTCTTAGAGTGTATATTCAGTCATTATTCATATGTATTCGTATTCGTAGGTTAGCTGGAACAAAAAAAAGTAATAAACGATCTAACATCCTTATAGGGCCGCAGTTTTAAAACACCCACATACCTCGTTATTTCCTGATGAGGTATAGTAATAATATCCCAAAGAACTTGGAATCGTTTTTTTTTTTCCCTTTCTGCGAGTGGCTGCAGTATGCTGTCAATTTATTCACCGACTCGCTTTTTCTCGATTTAACAAACGTTTTTGAAATTTTGTACGAGTGGGGTCTCACTACACAGAGGTAGACTTCGGTTCGACCCTCTTTTGCGAGGATTAAAACACCTTTTCGATTTGTTGTTGTTTTAATTTGGTGGACTGTCTTTCATCCTTATGCGCCTCCGTGGTGTAGTGATTAACGTCGCTGACTACGAATCCATCGGCCCCGGGATCGAAACCCGGTGACGACAGGCGACGCGCAGCAAAACCCAGCAGTTCATCCTTCCACACGATAAAGAAATTGGTTGGTAGATAAATGGGTAGCCTAGAGGCTAAAACGCTGGGCTGCTGGTGGGGCGTGGTTACGATCCCACGTTAAACTGTAAATCTAAGGTGGAGTGACGAGCTTGACCTTTGTCAGAATGAACAATTCGGGCGGAAGCAAAACCAAGATATTTCATTAGGTATTTCATTTCTGTCTACTATTTCAAGAAACTGAACACATCACTGGATTAGTGAACAAACAAAACACCCGTTTTGGGGATTTGCAAAACCTGTAGAATTTGTTGAGATGTCAATACTGGGCCTGAGACCCTACAGGCTGTAATCAACAACTGTGCTCTACGTATTCGAATGTGTGCTCAGAATGATGGAAAACATTTTGAAAATCTATATTGATTGCAAAATAAACATTTTAAAACGCCCCTATTTGTTTTCTTACACTAAATATCGCTAATCATTTTTTAAAAAATTTATTTTTCTCTGCTTAATGTAAGTTGTTATTCAATCTTATCTTGTATAGTTATCCCATAATTTCATTTTGAAATTGGGCACATTTTTTTGGCCCAACCCGTATATGACCCGATACAGTGATCGCACTCGTACTAATAAACTATGGAAGACTGGAGAAGTATAGGTATAATATTTTTATATTTGAATATATGGTAAAATGATTTAGACGGATTTGGGGTTAATTAAACTATTTTAAGTGCTACCTATCGTAGTCTCTACGAGTCTGGAGGGAAAAACTGTATTTTTTTTAGGTAGTTATTTAATAAATTTTAATTATGTAACTTAAAATTATCTGAACAATATTAAATGCGATGTTGGTCAAGGTTAAAATTTAATTACTTTTAAAACTTAAACAAATGAAGGAGTAGTTTGTAGTGGAGAGAGCAAATGTAGGTTTACGATACACGGAAGTTTTTAAAGAGAAACGAGGAATCGATTTTCAGTATCTTCGTGTCCATAAAGGATAGAAATTCGTTAGCTTTGATTTTGGAGAAGAATTCTCTATTAATATATTAAGAATTCGGGTAATTACGAAATAAAGAAACATCTAAATCTGCGGACCATGTTCCTTTTTATTGATTAATAATAAGTAGGCCTAACTCAATTCTCAAAAAAATTGTATGTCAATTTCGTCTATTTCAATTTGATGCCAATTTGATCGCGACTAAAACTTTGTGTACACATACGCAAGAGGAAGGAAACTCGAGTGAAAATTGGAGTCTCGTACAGCTGGGATTTAAACCTAAGTTTTTCGTTATCCATTTATCCAAAACTATTGGGATTGGTATCCTTAAATTTATTGCATGAACTGCCTTGGTCTATAAACATCTGAGGATACCATTGTGAGAACTATTTCTTTCGTGACAAAGGCAGATACAGCGACCCCTCTCGATCTAATATCGAACTAGCGGTGGAGAGGACACAACAACAACAACAACAAACATATAACAAAGATTTCAAATCATTCATTAATTAATATTGTATCAAAAACAACCAAATACAAACAATTAATGACGAGTAAACTTTTGTATTTAAAACAAAAAAAAAAACCGACATATTCATCCCCAGTCAATCCCATAATATAAACAAACTAAAATGTAGTGCAACACTAAACGCACGCCCCACCTCTGGGAATAAACTCCCAAAACCCAAAATTTTCCTCTCCCAAGGCCGAAAACCAATTGGAGGGGGGGCAGAGGTTAGGATAATGTGTACAAACAATTTCGATTAAAGCTGCGAAATAAATAGACTTTGGTTCATCATTGATGTATATATATATATATATATATATATATATATATATATATATATATATATATATATATATATATAATTATGGCTTGAGATATATTTTCTACAAACATAAAAATATATATATATTTGTAGGACATAAAGGCTATAAAGAGTAGGGCATAAAGTTAATTGAGATATTCTTGATATATGAGCGATGCAGTTTTTATACTATTAAAAAGGAATTCCATCATCATTAGCGAAGGATCAAGCGGGGAAATGCAGGAAAATGAAGGACAATGAAGAAAAAAATGTAGGTAAAAGGAGGATAAACAGTGGAAAATTGTGGAAAAATAGGCCACCACAATTCTGAGAGCAATAACAGGCTATAGCGTTTCCCTAACTAACTCTTATTACACATTCGACCTCCGGAGGAAGGGTTTGGAACATGCGTATATTTGATGGCTTGGTACGAGGGTGTACGAGAATGAGATCATCTAATATCAGGATCAGGATATAATGGCTTAGAATGGGTACGTTTTGCTCTAAAAATAAATTAGGATTAAGATCAAGACCCGAGGTAATGATATATGTATTCATGGAAGGGGACGTAATGGAAGGGGACGTAATTAAGGCTCCATCACAAATACAGTATAAGGAAATTCAGCACCAGGGCTAGAAACATGGCGTGCCATGTGTCTGAAAAAATGCAGAGTACAACCAAGCCACTACTATACTTACTATGGAGAAATCTGAAATGGAAATGAAATAGAAACAAGCAAAAATGAGAGAAGTACATTTGCATTGTCCCAGTGAGCCAGGGGGCCATGAAAATATGGAAATTACTTTCATAATACGAGGCCCAAAAGTCTATCGTTACTGCGGAAAAAATTTAGAATCTCCACCACACCAACCTGAATAATAATTTCAAGGACCAATTGGACAGATTCTTGCGCGAAATCCTTGACCAGCCATGCGTACTTGGCTACAAGGGCAGAATGAGAGTGAACAGCAACTCTCTCCTCCATCAAATCCCGCAAATGAGAAGGGATGCTGCAGAGGGGAGTCATGAACCGTCGTTCAAATCACACACACACACACACACATTACTGCATATACATATGTGGAAAAGTGTTTCCACAGGAAAATAAATTTATGTTAAAATTTAAAGATATTCTGTTTGTATAAATTAAAATATTAATCCTTTAAAAGATATTATTCTGTTCATATAAATTAAAATATGGTTCCGTTAAATTTTTAATATTGTATAAAGTGTCTCAATGCCAGTGGAAAGCTTGGCATCCTTTTTCTCTAACCCTAACGAAAACAGTGTTGTCATGTTTATAATCTTAAACAGAGATTCCTAAATTCTAAATGTTCTTTTCGATTATTATAAATCACATAAAAGAGTTAAGTGTAAAACTACAATTATATAAATTCTTTTTGCTAATATCTAATTATATAAATTCTTTTGTTAATATCATTATTAGAGTAGGATTTTGCCAGTTTAATAATCTTTTGTAACACGTGGCACCATGGGTGTTTCTCCAGGACAAAGGGAAACACCTTGAGTAAGGGAACACGCCTTGAGAGAGTCGTCCCGCCTAGGTCTTCGAGCAGGGAGCCAGTTTTTCGCCTTTGGGCCAGCCGGTTCGGCTGGGCCTCGTAGCTTTTTGATGTAAGCATTTGTTCGTTAATAACTCTCTAAACAAGTGTAGTGAAAAGGATTTGATTTTTATAATTACTCTGTATTGTAAAAGAAATCCATCTAGTAGTTTCAAAATGATTTTTCCCCCCTTGTGAAATAAAAGACTGACAAAGGAAAATATCGTAATTTATATCCTTCCGAGAAAAGCATTCCCGTCTCTCAACGGACCAAGAGAGAGAGAGAGAAGACGCCATTGAAGAAAGGGTATAAAGTATTGTTCCGGAATATCGCAAGTCAGATTAATTAAACAGTATAAACTTCCTTGTTGGTGCGAGGAAGCGACATACTGAGAATATCTTAAGGGATATCGTCATATCCTACATATATTATTGAAGGAAAGTCCTCAATAATCCTCTTCAGCTCAGGAAGCTATTTAAAAAATTAGAAAACTGAACAAAATGAATAAATGTATAACTATTATAAAAGTTATGAATTGATGCCAGATGTCTCCAAGACAACAATAAATGAGACCAATAACTGGAATGTCTTTTTCAATTTAATTGATATATGATCCATTTTCAGTTTTAATTACTGGCGCTCATATTTTAGACGATAAACACTAAATAAAATAAAGGTTCTTTATTACAGAAATTTTAATAAATAAATTAATTGAAGGAAGTAATAAATTTGGTAATTAACTACTTAATTGAACTAAAATTTAGGCTACATAAACAAGCGAGAAAATAACTATATAATGATTGGAGATTTTTTGCGATTTTTTCATCATCAAAAAGTAGCAGAAAACGCATTATATATTTGTTATCTTTTTTTTGCGATATTTTCGTCATTTAAAAGTAGCAACAATAATATTCACGGTTGTTTAACCTCCTTTGTAACTTTGTAACGGGCAAGGCGACGTAGAGGACCTACAGCTTTATCTGGGATCCAAACCAACTACGGATCGCTACATCATCTTAACACAGAGGATGGTCCACCATCCAACTACTGATCAGATCCAACGTCGCTTGACCTCGCTGACCTAACGGGAAGCGGTGTTGCGACGTTGCCTTCATAAAGTAGCAGATAACATATATATATATATATAGCAGATAACATATATATATATATATATATATACACTAAAGCGCTCGTTAAAAACAGAGATATAATTGAAAGGAATATTCTAGAATGTGCATTTATCCATTTTAAAAATAATTTCAACAGTGGGGAATGTATAAAATTGACAATATCCTGTTGAAAATCATGTTCTAGTCTTTTTGTTTTTCTGTCCCGTTGTATATATTTTTGTCATCTCGCCTTCTCCCTTCATTCCCTGACGAGGTGTACTTCTGAATACACGAAAGGCCTTGGAATCATTTTCTTTTTTCCTTATGGGTTTGCATCATATATATGGGAAGCCATTTTCTCCTTATGAAAAAGTAGCAGATAACTCCTTAGAATATTTTTATCTCATTTTAGTTGTAACAGTAAATTTCATAACTGTTGAGATGTTAATTAACTTTAAGAATCTTCAATTCTAATGAAGAGTTGTCGTTGTTGTTATTTGTGAAGACCTATGGCGATTTTTTTTTCTGACAGTTTCGAAAAACATTTCAGAATTTGTTTCGAAATGAAATAAATATTTTATAAAGTCCTCGGTCATCAACTTCTCACTCCATAACACCACACACACAGTGTGTGTGTGTGTGTGTGTCTCTCTCTCTCTCTCTCTCTCTCTCTCTCTCTCTCTCTCTCTCTCTCTCTCTCTCTCTCTCTCTCTCTCTCTCCATATGCCCAATTGAGTAAATGACAAAACAGTGAATAAAAAGGAGCTTAATAACTTGCCATTTATGCCCAGTATATGGCCCTCATCAAAAGGAATGCGAGTTTAAATTCATTTTGTAAGTGCTTCAATGGAAAATCATGAAGAACTGGCGACTCTATTCCCAAATTTTAATCACTAAAATGGTCTGACATAATTACACTAAGCGCCACAATTAACTTTATGTTTGAAGTTGTTAAAAACCCATTTACATATTTCATTCTCTCCATCTTGAAATTATCTCGAAAGCTTTTATAACAATGGTGTAAAATCAGGAAAATGGCCTAAAATGGCTGCTGTAATGCTCTTATTGCAAATTGGGCAAATAACTGACCTTCTGGAAATTTCCCAGTGCCAGTGCTAAAGAATACAGAGAGAGAGAGAGAGAGAGAGAGAGAGAGAGAGAGAGAGAGAGTTATAAGGACAAGAGGAAACCTCAAAGACCTTCCAGTCCACTCGGGGAAGTTCTTGTTATTAAATTGTTAATTTTTTAACTATTCTAGCAATAGTAGAAAACTGGATAGAAAAGCATAAGGCTCTCTTCCCACCCTCCACTCCTTACCCGCCAGAGGTGGGTAAGGAAAAAGGTTGAAAAAATACTTTAACCCTGGAAAAGTAGCCAAGAAAATTTTACAGGAGAGGGGGGGGTCATTCAAAAACCACGTGGTCTTTTTTCAGGTGGTTTTCAAACCCATCCCCCCCTTGTGGTCATTTGTGGCTAATGACTTAAACCCCCTCCAAAACCACGTGGTCTTCTGATGTCACCCCACCCCTTCTTAATCTTATGTAAAATATAACGTGCCATATTAGATTTTTTAGTGTATTGAGAGGTAATGAGGTAAATGAACAATTAAAAGGCATATCTTCTAAATAAACTGTATTAATTGTTTGTTTATTTAATTCAAAATAATATCTTGACTAAAAAATGTAATTTTGAATGTTCAAAAAAAATTTTATTGGAGCATACATATTGGACACATACTAACATATTGGATGCATACATATTAATTGGAGCATATTAGAGCATTAATTGGAGCATAATATGATAAACAATATTATAAACAGGATATTTTACTGCTTAGTATTGGCCACGTGATTAAACGTCAAGACCCCCCCCTCCCCCATGTGGCCCTTGGTGGTCAAATAAGGAACCCCCTCCCCCTTTAAGGACCACGTGGTTTTTGAATGGCCCCCAAAGAGAATATTAAGTTAGCTCTGCAATTACGCCATGCACATAGAGATCGTACCGCCGTATAATATACTTGTGCCGATCGCCCATCAACCACTTCGTATCGTCACAAAAACCTCGAACATATGGAAAAGAACAGACGTCAGATTTTCCACGCCATGCCCTCACGTCACGTGCATCCAGCCAACCAAAAGAAAAAATTAATTGTGTCGGCATAAATGCAACTCTACCTCACCTAATCCATGTCATGCATTGTTTTGGTTTGTTCTGAAATTGTGTGTTTCTACAAAATATTTTTCTACTCTATTCTTAAACATATTAACAATGCAGGCAAGTATGTGAGCGTGTTTCCTGTAATTGGATGTCTGTCATGTGTATGTGTCTGTCAGCTCTTTGAATTTTGCCGAGTTTCAACTTGGGTCTCCCGCCGTGAAAGGTGTTTATGCAGCAAATGATATACTGTACTGAATCGTTTATACTTCGCGGTGTTGTGTCACCATGAGAGTAGAGAAAATCTCTTTCCGGCGAGGAATATCAGTGGGAGGTTCCTGCATCTATCCCCGTGTATTTGCCCTTTATGGAGAATGAAAGTATTTCGTGGGTGATCATCCGTTGTTGCTACGGCGAATTCAAGCGTCTCCCACTTGGAGGTACTTATGAGGCAAGTGATAAAAAAAATGAGTTACTCGGTGATTGATCATGCTATGTGGGGCACAATCAACCAGAGACGTCTCTCTAAAGTGGGGGGAGAATTAAGTGTAGGAGGAAATGTTTAAACAAACTCCAGCACGATTACGTTATAATATGATTTTCTTAAATTATATTATCTGTGAGGAGAGTCTTAAACCCTGAGTATATTCTTAACTTTGTCCAACCTATGTTTAAACATGTTTACACTTTGGCTTGAAACAACCTCCAATGGAAGTTGATTCCAGATATTAACTAATTTTATAGAAGAAATTACCACAGATGGAGGTACTAAATGTTTGAAGTTCCAATTTAAAACCATTATTTTTTGTCGGATTGGGATTAAATGAGAAGTTCCTGTAGTCTATCCATGTCCAGGGCCGGATTAAAGGTTTCGTAGGCCCTGGGCACTTTTCTATCGTAGGCCTCTAAATTTGCCGATGCACCGTCTATTTATGTCTTATTTTAACTTAGACCCAAATTGTTCCCTTGTGAATGTGCTTGTTCTCTTAGCACTATAGCTAACTAAATTAATTATAAAACATAACATAAACATCGCGCCAGCTACGTGCGTGCTGCCACCTGTGGGTAACACAGCAACTAATGGGTTTGTTGACACAGGCTGTGAGAGGCTACGAAGTAAGTAGCTCCATAATTTGAGGTTAGTCTGACTGTTTTATTACGGTTTTTGCATGTTATATCTGACAAATATATTCGGTTATTCATTATGAAAATAAATTTCAAGTGGAGTTTATTTATTCCTTTGTGATTATTTATTTATTCCTTTGTGATTATTTATTCCTTTGTGATTTTTATTAGATCTTAGTTGGTTTCAGGTCAGTCAGGTGTGGCGGGTGTCTAAGCACTGAACAAATAGATACTAAATTAACGTCTATAATCAATTAATCACTTAGTCTTATGTCTATAATCTATTTCTCTCTTGTCAAACTTTATAGAATTTTTTTCATTTATTCTGTTGACCTATAAAACTTCATAGGCCATACCACAGTGAAAATACATATTTCCCAAATTTCGTAGGCCCTAAAACTAGTGATGTAAAAAAAACGTTTTTTTTTGTTTTTTGTTGTTTTTTTTTTTGTTTTTTCGTTTTTTTTGTTTTTTTTTGTTTTTTTTGTTTTTTTTAATAATTAATATAGATATTGCCAATTTAATTATAAGGTATACTTTTGCAATGATATATATTATAAAAATAAATAAATAAATAATAAAATAGGCCATATGGTACCAGTATAGAATGTCCTTTTCAGCCTATTTACAGAAAAAACTGGCCTCTTTCTTGCACTGAAAGTCTTGTATCTTGAGATCCATTAAACTTGCGAGAACACTGGCTGGGAGCTGACTGCCCATTGTCCAACCTTCCCAGGACTCTCCCATCCATGCCTCGGATTTTGAATCTCCCACTTAACTATCCTTTAGACCCGCGATGACATATTCCCCCCCCCCCCACGAGACCATCCATATATATATATACATACACATACACCCATATACATATATACCAATATATACATAAATACTTATATACACATTTATATCTATTGTATACCCCATACACATGCATACATCCAGAATTCCAGATACATACGCATGCATACTCACATATATACCTACACAAACTCATACACCTCTATTTCGCCCTTTCATTACCTCCGAGATCATTTAGCACATACAGTAATATCCATACAGCCAAAAGAAACCAATTAAGCACAGACAGAGCAGCAAAGCTAGTATTTATATCCCAAAATGCAAAATTCCAAGAAAGTGAAGTAAAACATGGTGCTACATTGGCTTCGTCAACATCCAAATCTGCAATAAATACCAGTACCTGTGATATTGAAACTATTTGCTTTAATCAATCTAGTGATAATGATTCTTCAATGGAAATAGAATCAGATAATGAAAGTTAAACAGCATTAGGTTAACACAAAGGTTAAAGAAAGAGATGAATATTATATATTTTTTATTTTTCTATTTGGAATATATATATATATATATATATATATATATATATATATATATATATATATATATATACACTGGTATTCTTGCCAATCACAATTATATCTATTGTTTTATACCAGTATTATGGATATTATACCAGTACCTGTGATATTGAAACTAGCATATATGCTCTACCCAATCTAGTGATGATTCTTCCATGGAAATGTAGGTTAACAAAAAGGTTCAAAAAAAGGTGAATATTTTCCTTTTCTATCTGGAATATATATACTGGTACTCTTGCCAATCACAATTATGTATATTGTTTGAAACGAGGAAGAATGTTTTATGTTCTAGTTAAAAAATATATATACATATAAAAAATGAGGGTTTGTTTTTCCTTTCTATTATATACTTTTTGCGTGATTCAATTTTTCTAAAAGATGACTATATATACTAGGTATAACCGTATAAGCATGGTAGTATAGTAAATTATAGGTAATACTAATATACTTATTAGATTAAAGGAAAAAAAATATGGAATAAGTTTAAAACAATAAAAAACAAAAAAAAACAAAAAAACAGACTACCTTCGTTTTAAACAAAAAAAACGACAAAAAAAACAAAAAAAACGACACAATAAAAAACGACTCACATCACTACCTAAAACCTTCGTAGGCCCTGGGCATAGTGCCCACTGTGCCCCCTTGATAATCCGGCTATGCCCGTGTCTATTCCATTGAGCATCTTGAAAACTTCAATAAGCTGACCGCGCAACCTCCTGGTCTCTAAGGTAAACAGTAGGGTTTCTTTCCCGGGATCCCGGCTGTTTTTATTGGATTTGAAAATCCCGGGAATTGGACAAATATCCCTGGAAATCTCGGAATTTTAAAATTACTTAATTTTTAGCCAAATTATGGTAAACCTGCTGCTAAATTATGCTAAATCGCCTAAAATTATGCTAAACCTGTTTCCATTTTATGTTAAAAATATGCTAAATAATTATTTTCATTTTATGGGCTATTTTTAGGGAAGAAAATACATAAAAATGCTCATTTTCTTCATTTTAGTCAGTTTATCTACTTTTATAATAAACTCTGAATTAAAAAAGAAAAAATGGGTTTAAAAAAATTGTGGAGAAAGATATAATTTTCAGTATTCTTTCTACATCAAAAATAAAAAGGCATACTAATGTCACTCACTAAATCATCATAATACATGAAACCATTCTTATTTCCTAAGTACGAATGATAAATATTATGTTTAATGAATAATAAATAGCTACCACTGATTGGTAAACTCAATTCAAGTATTACAATGCAAAAGTGGTCATCTAGACATAAGTAATTGGTTATCCCAATTCTAAAAGGGTATTTTATCGCTGAAATAAAAAAAATTACCGTTCTCTTAAATATACAACCATTTCCTGGATTTCCTGGGGTGTCGGGAATTGGCTTCATTTTTCCGGGAATTCCCGGGATTTCCCGGGATGAAGAAATCTGCATATAAGGAGAAACCCTAGTAAACAGATTTAAGCGTTCTAATCTTTATACTAATTTTGTAGTCTCATTGAAGGGATAAATTTTGTGGTCCTTGCTTACACCATTTCCAACCTTCCTATATCCTTCTTCCTAAGGGACAGAGATCAAAGCTGCACACAATACTCGAGTTGAGGTCTAACTAGTGAATTATAAAGAGACATTACAATTTCTTTGTTTCTAAATTGGAACTGTCTTTCAATATAACCTAGTATTTTTAAGGCCCTCTTTTCGACTTCTGCATAGTGCTTTGACGGTTTCAGATCATTACTGATATAAACTCCTAAGTGTTTCTCTAGATTAGTCTCAGTCAAGTTCCTCCCCAACAGAGAGTAGTCGGTCTTCGGGTTCTTGTAACCTATGTACAAGGTGTTCGAAAAGTCCCGTCACCCCCTACAAAATGTACATATTGTAATACCAATTTTATTTTTGTGTGATTAATTGAATTTACGGGGCTCCAATAAACCTTAGCCCCCCGCCCATGGCCTAAACCATTAGAGGTACAGTAAAACTAAACATACCTTACAAAGGAGAATTTAATCCTGCATTTAATGAGAAACAATTAAAACTTGGTGTTCCCGCCATTGGCTTCCAAGACAGCCTGAATTCGCTTTGGGTAGCTTGCCAAAAGTGACGTGAATAGATCTTGATCGTTACGCAAATTTGCTTAAACAGTTTCAATGTGTTGCGTCATTGTATCCTTCGAAAATCGATTTGCTGCAGGTTCTTGAAACGAGAGACATTCAACCTCGTCCTTTATAACTGATCCAATGTGTTCACAGACGTTCAGGTCAGGAGAATTTCCTGGCCATTCTTCATTTCCAAAGAAATCGATCTCATGGTTCCGCAACAACTGTTGAGTGGCTAATGCCTTAAAGCAAGGGGCCTTATCGTGCGGAAGTGTGACCTGATCGACATCCATAACATTGTTTGGGTTTCTTAGAAAAGGAATGACATGCTGGGATAGAATAATATCACGAAAATACTGTCCATCCCAACTCTGACCATTTGGCTTCAGCACCCACATGAGCTTCTTTGCATTGAACAAAACAAACACACCAACACAGTCTGAACTTTTTAATAATTCGCGATAATGTTCATTGTCATCGATTTCATCTGGTGTTGTGGCCCACACTCGATCATTTTGGTAGTTAGGCCAACGTGTTATGTAAACAAAAAATTCATCGGAGACAGCTAAATGCATGAAATCATCCACATCCCAATCTTCAAGATAATGGGCAAACCACATTCTGTCATCGATGTTAAGTTGAGTTTTTCTTGGCTTTGGAAGTTCATGCCAAGGCTTTAAACCTTGCCTATGATGGTACAGTCGAATGATCTCACCACTAACGATCTTTCCTCTCAACACTTCGATCTCTCTAGAAAGTTTAGCACAGCTGTTTTTCCGCTTACGCGTACCGCTTTCAATGATGTCCTTTGTTTCCTGAGAGAGTGGCAAATTTGGGCGCCTAGATTTGGTTGTATCCGTTTCACATTCATCCAAAGTTTTATTCCAATTTCTTTTGACGAAGTCCTCACTTCTTCGCAACTTTTTGGCAACCCATGAACGTGTTATAAAGGTGGCTCCAGCATCACGAGCTTCCCGAAATGTTATTGCTCGTATGCGATCTATCACACGTTGCCTCTCCGAATCACCAATTAATTGAGAAGCCATTATATTATCACTTTATCAGCTAGAGTAATTTTAATACCTGCAATAAATAAAGAATTTTATATATTTTTATAATCACTCAAAACTATTTCGATATAAGTAAACATGTAAGCTGCAAATGGCGGGGCTAAGGTTTTTTGGAACCCCTTATATGTGATTCATTGGCATTTTTTTTCTTTTCCAGGTGTTAGAGTTGTGTGAACAATGGCAGACCAGTCCACTTACACTCTGGAGGAAAGGATAGTGATGAGCACATGGGCTCATGAAAGGTCACATACTGGCAAAACGATGCATGATATCCAGAATGATTTCAACACAAGATTCAATAAGGCTGCACCAACGAACAAGACGCTATTAAGCTGGGAGAAAAAGCCGTTTGAAACTGGCTCCATCAAGGACAGACCACGGTCGGGAAGACCAACAACGCGAGTGGAACAATGTGAAGGTGTGATTGCATCGGTGGCTCGTTCACCGAAAAACTCACTTCGGAAACGATCATAAAAACTTGCAGTCCCCATGTCCACAATGAGATCAAATGACAAAAGATCCCGGCATGAAACCATACCGCCCGTCATTTGTTAATGAATTAAGTGATATAGACATACAGAAACGATATGAAGCCTGTGATTAGTAACTGTATTTACTGTAATTAAAGTAATTGTTGCTAGTGACTTGTTTCTTAAATTACACCTACCACATATAAATACAATTAATCACACAAAAATAAAATTGGTACCATAATATGTACATTTTGTAGGGGGTGATGGGATTTTTCGAACACCCTGTACATTACCTTACATTTGCCCGAGTTGAAAGGCATCTGCCGAGTAGCAGACCATTCGCCCAACCTATGAAGCTCATTTTGAAGCATTCTAACGTCCTCCTCATTACAGTAGAAAACTGGATAGAGAAGAATAAGGCTCTCCCCCCACTCTTCCCACCCTCTCTCAGAGAGAGAGAGAGAAAGAGAGAGAGAGAGAAGGAAGCCTCAAAGACCTTTCGGGAAGGTTCCTGTTATTAAACTAGTTCATTTTTAACTATTCTAACAGTAGTATAAAACTGGATAGAAAAGTATAAGTCTCTCTCCCCACCCTCCGCTCCCTTCCCTGGCGGAAAAAGGTTGAAAAAATATCTTGATCCTGGAAAAGTAGCCAAGGAAATTTTACAGGAGAGAGAGAGAGAGAGAGAGAGAGAGAGAGAGAGAGACGCCTAAAATGCTTACGGAACAAAACAAAAATTCTAACTTGAAGAAATTTAATCTCAACTTTGACTAGAAGAAATATTTTGAAAACTGTGATCGTACAAACGACGACAAATTATTGCACTCGCAATTGGAATGTAAACAATGGTTCGTGTTTCTGACAACTGTTCATTATACTGATAAAAATGCTTCGCAATTTAGGCCGTACTGTGTTGTGCAAAGTGCATATTATCTACATCCTGAACACATTATTATTATTATTATTGTTGTTGTTGTTGTCTAGTAGGAGATTATAGTATTATACTTACTTTTGTAACTTCTTAATCATTGTACGATAAGAGTAAAACCCGGTTTTGAACTTAACATTTAGAAATTTTCATTAATAAAATGAAAATAACGAAAACATATGGAAAATGCGCGAAAAAGGCAAAAGAAAAAAAAATCCAACATCGTTTTAAACAACTCAAACATTAAAAGAAAAAGGGAAATATAAATTCTTTCTTAATTACGTATTTAGGTAAATATTACATTCAAAATCCTCCCTTCCCTTTATTTTAAATCTCTGATTCCAAGTAAATACACTTTGACGTCAGTACTTGATTGCATAACAGAATCAGAAGACAACATCAGAAGAGTGAATCACATTTTCTTGGGAAAAGTCGACGCTGTGAACGTCGTCAGCGCTCTCTGGCGGCGGGAAATACAGTATATTTTTTTTTTGGTTCCTACCAGATAGTGAGGATCCGTTAGACTGGCGTTGGATCAACGAATGTTTGCCATATGAATTTTTATTTTGTATCAGATCAGTATATTACGGCTTACGGCTTTACAAGGATCTATAAGACTATGGGAATATATGTACGCTTCACTCTCCGTCCTGTATGAATGTTTGTATAAGGATCTCTATTAGTAGGGCTATATATATATATATATATATATATATATATATATATATATATGCGAGTATTCTTTCTTTCTTCTTACTTGTAGAGAGTGTCTATTTCGTATCTTGCGAGCGAAAGTAAAAGTAAAATTGGAGTCAAAGACCAAATATCAACTTCGAAAAATTATTCGAAACTTTTTATCCATTTCAAAATCAGAATGTTCCAAGGCTCTCCTGCCAAATGGGTAAGAAGTTTTTATTTATTCTATTTTTGGACCGAAAGGCAAGAAGTCAAGAAAGAGGCAATACGTCAGAACGAAGCTCAGGAAACAAACTTTGTTTCTACAAATGATGTTTGCAGAATTACAGACACAGTGCATTCGGGGCCTCCAAAATGTAGTTTATAAATAATGGAGAATGTTGCAGGACAGCTGTATAAAAATAAGCCAGAATAATTAGAAGGAGGAGCTAAGAAACATGAATATAGTTAGTTATTCATAGCAAACAACCTAACCAAATGATTAGTTGTACTTTCGAGTACTTATTAGTTACATTTAGTGAACAAAATTCCACCCAGATTGAAATAAACTAGAAAATAGTAATGTTGGTCTTCTTCGTCCCAGGAAATTAAAAAAAAAAAAGAGGAAAGAATTACCCCGAAAGAAGCGTCAACCAATAATGTGTACCTTAATTGTAAAGTCACTTCCACCATGCAGTACTGAAGCAAGTCTCTCAACAGATAATAATCGGACTAACGTCATATCATCGACAAGACCAAACAATCGATAAGTTATTGCGGGTTAGATTAAGTTAGATTAGGTTAAGTTTAGGTTAGGTTAAGTTAAGTTAGATGAGGTTAAGTTTCTTTTATGCAGGAAAGAGGGACCAATGACGAACGCCTGCAAAAATGCAACTCCTCCACTCCAAAAAGAAGAGTCCAAATCAAGGTACAAAGTTTTTGAGATGCCTGGACACTCTGCTTTTGAAAGATTAGATGTCAAAGACAGGGGGAAAGATGGATCGAGGATGGTTGTTCCAGAGCTGATCGGGTGAGTAGATGAAAGACTGGAAGTACCAATTAACCCCTGCGTTAAGGAGTTGGACAGAAAAGGGATGAGAACGTCGGAAGTCTGGTATTGAAATATCTCTTTAAAGGAGGAAACACGCAATTAGAGAGTTGAGAAAAGCAGTGTCCGTTATAATAACGGTAGTAAAGAGAGAGAGAGGGATTGAAGACAGTCACTAAGAGGCGAATCACTAAGAAGTTAGGTTAAGCTAGTTTTTTTAAGTGTCGATTGTTTTGTCTTGTCGAGGAAATGGGTATCGATCCCGAATAATAATAATGTTTAACTTCCTTCATAACGGCTAAGTTTATGTGACGGACGGGACCTACAACTTTACGCGAGATCCAAACCATCTACGGGTCGCTACATCATCGAAACGCGGAGAACGGTCACCTATCCAACGACTGAACAGACCAAACGTCGTTCAACCTCGCTGGTCTAACTGGAAGGGGGTGTTGCACCGTTGCCACAGCGTAGTCCTCATAATGGCTAATCCAACCAACCACCAGAATTGAGAATGTCAGAACTTTTACGCGTCTAGATCGGTTGCGCGGAAGGATGGAACGAACTGCAAAAAGAGTCGGTTTCGTTACTGAGTAAAGCAGTCGGTGAAGATGATGAGGACATATGAAGGGAACGGATAACATAAAATAACAAAAGACATTCAAGAAAATTATGAGAAAGGAAAAGTCTCAGAAAAGCACCACACTTGGAAGACCCAAAATATGGCGGATCAATAACGTTCAGGATGCTAAACAGCAGAGAATTCGCTGGATGAAGTACGAAAGAGGAACATGTTCTTGGACGAGGAATTGTGAAGAGTGACAGATGACAGGCATCCGCCTAGCTGGCGGCGTGGGTGAGAAAGGCTGAAGGGGTCGAGATGATGTACCAACAGCCGTTAGGCAATGACAGTTTTGACACACACATACACATACGCACAAATCGTAATCAGTCAATAAATTCATTAAACTCGGTAATCCATTCGTAATAATAGAGAGCTAAGTTCTCTTAATAGTATAAAAAGTTATATTAATTAATATAATTATAATTAAAACACGCATAAAATTTTGTAAACGAAGTAGCGCGAATCAATCAATCAAACATATGCCGAGTTACTATTACAGGGTGTGTATAAAGTAACGCGAGTGAAGAGACAAGTCCGATTTGAACTGGTTTAAACTAGTTTCAACTCGTTTTTTTACAGGAAGTAAAAACATTTTGAACACCTTTTATAAACCTTACTATCGAATATACAGTTGTTATAAAGTACATGTAATAAATATTACTCGTCATGCCTACTAGCGTTAGTATAATTCAAATCGGATTTCTCTTTTTACTCGCGTTACTTTATACACACCCTGTATACACTCGCTTCAAACCATTTTATGAGGAACAACCCTGATACATTTATAAAAAATACAACCATTCTCTCGTTTGAAAGGAAAAACCTTTATATATATATATACATAACCCATTTCTTTATCTCTGATCCTTTTTTCCCCCGACTACAGTCGAGAAAGGTTGGTAGAAATCTATAGTTTCAAAGGTGTCCTAGATTACGAAAGAAAAGAAAAAATAATTGAATATTTGTACAAAACATGTATTCAACAATTTATAGGATACCCGAAAATAATAGTATATGACAATACCATGAAAAGAGGGTATTCAAATCTTTTATAGCGTTAAATTTGGGGCAAAACTAATTGATTCTTACGCTATTTCCTAAATAACTTCAATCAAATCTTTTTAGTTCTTTTTTTTTAAATAAAATTGGGTGGCCAAACAGAACAGTCCAGTTCAGACTAATTTTACGATTGTAATTTGAAGGAGAGAAATTTCGCAAAAAGAAAATGATAAAAAAAAGATAAAGGATTTAAATAGAATTTCAGATCTAATTTGGGAAACCAATGAACAGGAAGTAATGTCAATTTTCAACATAACTTTAAACTAGGGCCAAAAAAAAAAAAGAGACAGTTTTGCTTTATTAACACGAAAGGAAGGATCCGACAATGACATAAACCTTTCAGTAAAATAAAAAATATCATTTCTTTTTTCTTTTTAATTTTAAAAATTTGAGTTTACTCAAAAATGTGTAATACTAGAAATAAGAAGTTATTCCTTTCTCTCTTCCCCCCCCCACCCCCCACCCCTAAAAAACTTGCCAGTCTCTGAGCAAAAACGATGACACGTAGCGAAGTCTCCACCAATATTTTAACAGAACTGGTCTAAAATGAAGTTATACGAAGGAACACCCCATATACAATACCACTAATCCGACTCAATGACCCTTCGTGATTCAAGGACGTATAAAATAAGGATTCAACGAACCAACTAACCAACCAGTGCCAATGGCAGACCCAAAAGGATGCCATGTAGTCGTGCCAAGGTAATTTCATTCATTATTTTAGGAATTGTCATTCAAGAATTGTCTGCAGCCAAATATTTCGATATTCATCAAACAGGGTTAGTTTAACAACTGCTCAGCATACACACTACGTTAAATTAACAAGTTCTAATACTGTCATTATTATTGTTATCTTCTTATTATCATTATTATTAAACTAGAGTCAAGAAATATACAGAAAAATACAGGGTGTACATAAATTACCTTTAGAAATTTAATTAATTGACAGTAAATTGAATTTGTAAAGATAATTTATGGACACCCTGTAGTTTCCAAGATGATTTACCAACGACAGATTGAGGAAACTTGAAAAAATAAACCATTTTCTCCAAACAATCTCTAAACTTAAATACCTTTTTTGTAGACGATAAACGATCGCAAACAGTTCTGCATGACTGTGTTTGTCTCTCGGAAGAAAGTAAAAAAAAAAAAAAAAAAAAAAAGCAAATATATTCTATTTTAAACGTCTTTACATATCAGGGTGTATATATATATATATATATATATATATATATGAGAAATCCATGGTTTTGGTTTAGTGTTGAGATACTTCACGCAAGAAAATGAAAGCAGGAGTAGCGACGTTTCGCTCCAATCCCTGGAGCATTCTCAAGTTTTATATAGCGCTTGAGAATGCTCCAGTGAATGGAGCGAAACGTTGTTACTTATATATATATATATATATATATATATATATATATAGGGGTGTCCCATAAGTCCGGCATCATAGGAGAAATTCATATTTTTCTATTTCTACAACCATAATTCATATTTTTCTCTTTCTACAGGCCATAATGTCTGTGAGCAAGGAAGAACGAATCCAGATAATTCTACTCATAGGAAATCGGAGTCAAAGAGGCCGCTGCTGAATTTAACGGACTGCATCCAGACCTCGAGCCAATAACATTTGCGGCGCGCATTATTGGGGCATGTAACACCATTACTCCTGACATCATTCACCGTGTGCTTGCTGACTGGGTATCACGTCTGAATTTTGTATTGAAAACAATGGTGGACATATTGAGCACGTTCTGTAAATAAAAGCTTTTGTTTTGCCTTTTCTTATTATTTTTCCTATGATGCCGGACTTATGGGACACCCTGTATATATGAAAATTATTTCACGAAAGTAACACGTGAAAAATATTTATGATGAAAAGAACCACGAAGGAAAGGAAACACAGAATGGTGCTCAAGCGCTTGAGCACCATTCTGTGTTTCCTTTCCTTCGTGGTTTTATTCATCATATATATATATATATCCTCCCCTATATACAGGGTGAGTCATGACGAAATGTCATAACTTCGGTAGCTTATAGCTGAGGTCATTCCTAGTCAAAAACTGCATATGAACATATGTTCGATTCTTTACGGTTATGGAGCTGTGGATGTTTGAATTTCAAGCATGCGCATGCGTGACCTTGAACTGAATTGACAGTTACTTACCGAACCGAACTAACTACGCAGTAGAGTGTTGTTTCACAGCGTGCAGTTGATGTTTTGTGCGTTCAGTATGCCTTTTATGTTTTCAAATGTCGAATATGCCGATATGGTGTATGTTTATAGATTTTGCGATGGAAATACTACTGCTGCTGCTGTCGCTGAATACCAGCGACGTTTTTCAAATCGAAGAATTCCGAATTGACGAGTGTTTAGCAACGTTTTCCGGAGATTGCGAGAGAGCGGTTCATTTCCTAGCGTTACTCTTTTATCTGAGCGTCCGGAGAACAAGATGTGGCTGAACAAGAAAACATTATTCAGATGGCACAGCGGAGTCCTAATGTTAGTACGCGAAGGATTTCCACTCGTCTTAGAATTCCTCAAACGAGAGTATGTAGAACGTTACACGAAGAAGGCATGTATCCATACCACGTACAGCGCGTCCAGCACCTCCAACCTGGTGATCGTACCCAACGGCTGGAATTTTGTAATTGGCTCACTGCTGAACAATGCACATGTGTGATCAGAAATGAATCCTCATGCCATTGTGGAAAGTAATTTTGAACATCGGTTCAGTGTCAGTGTGTGATGTATTCTCTACGGTCAGCTGATTGGTCCGTTTATCTTCAAAGGTGGTCTTACAGGTGACATTTATTTACGATTTCTGCAAGACGAACTACCGCCACTGTTAGAAGATGTATCTTTGGCAACACGATTGCGTATGTACTTCCAACAAGACGGAGCTCCTCCACATTTTAGCCGTGCAGCAGAGCATTTTTTAACGTAGTGAGTGGGCGACATGAATGTCACCCAGTGAAGAAAATTTGTCGTCCAGTAAATGAAATTTTAGGGAAATGGGCGACAAGGAATTTTCAAAATTTGTAAAAATAGAATTGTCTTGGAAGCCATATAAATACATATAATACACGCACATATGCCACAATTAGAACTGTTTATCCTAAATGTAAATATGAAATTTACATTGAATATTTATATACAGATAATGCTAGTGTTATTTCAGACCACACGTGGATGGTGGCCTGATTAGGGAACATCCGGATCCATAATATCCTTAATCCAGGGGTGTGCTGGGACCGATTCGGTCCGGTTCGCCCGAACCGGTTGTTAAATTTTTATTAGATCACCGAACCGTTTGTTTGTTTTTAACAAACATTTAAGTCAGTAGAAATTTATTTACATCTAAATTTTTTTTAATTTTTTCAGGATTTTATAGAAATATATAGGTAGTATCACAAGCAGTGGTCGTTTCAATATTTATTTATTTTTTTATGAAAAATTAGTTTATTTTTAGATAATTATGTCATTAGTGAGTATAAAGAATATGTTAAATAATTTCTGCCAAAATGTTACAAAATGCTGTTTGGAAAAGCTAAAATGCGTTGGCTTCAGGGGATCCGCCCCGGACCTCACTGGAGGAGCTACCGCTCACCCCAGACCCCCTAGCCTAATGACTCGCGCCATTGGCGCTCGCCGATTTACACCCCTATCTGTATCAGAACAGGTTGTTAAAAAATTGGCAGCACACCCCTGCCTTAATCCCCACCCCGACCACTTCCCGATCTGCCTTTGTCGCCCAGTGGGAAAAGCTTAAAAAATGTTCTGCCGTGCAGTAAGAACGCATCTCGATGATCGCTTCCCTGGTCGATGGATCGGTCGTGGTGGTGCACAAAATTGGCCACCCAGGTCTCCGGACCTAACCTAACCCCTCTAGATTTTTATCTGTGGGGGCGCACGAAAGAGCTGGTGTACCAGGAAAAAGTGGAAACACGAGATGCATTGCTCCGTCGCATTTTGGATGCTGCAGCTCTCATAAAGGACAATCGTAATGAACTAATGCGAGCTACACGCGCGATTCACAGACGAGCCGTGATGTGTATTGCGGCCGAGGGTAGTCATTTTGAACAGTTATTGTAAATTCATGAATAAAAACTTTAGCAGCTATTTGTTCGCTTATTCTTATTTTTAAACATTCAAACATCCATTAGCTCCATAACCGTTAAGAATCGGATCTATGTTCATATGACGTTTTTGACTGGGATTAATGACCTCAGTTATAAGCTCCCGAAGTTATATATATATATATATATATATATATATATATATATATATATATATATATATATATATATATATATATATGATACACACAGACCGTGCATGGAACAAGGAACTCTTCTGGGATAATTAAACCACTATAGTCCGATAAGTAATGGTAAATGACAAATACCATAGTTTTTTCTTTTTCATGATGCTAGCCCGACGCGGGCAACGGGTCACTCGCAAGAGGTCCCATAAATAGCTTCCCTCACCAGCTATCTGCAAAGCAGACAGGATCCAGCTTTGGGACATGAATCTAGGGTTTAAAGCAGCCTAGCCCTGCTACATTAGAACCTCAATATAAGCAAAGGACTCGCTGCCTTCACGTCAGATGAATACATCAAAGAAAATGGGTAACTATTATATGTTTAGCCAAAACCAAAACTTAACCTCAACTGGCAGAATTGAGCGTCCTTTTCAAGGCACATAACATGTCCGTTTCAAGATGGGAATGAACTCAGAATGGACCCCTGAGGTTTTTTATGATACTATAGTGGATTTAATTATCCCAGAAGAGTTCCTTGTTCCATGCACGGTCTGTGTGTATCATAAAAACCTCAGGGGTCCATTCTGAGCTCATTCCATATATATATATATATATATATATATATATATATATATATATATATAAGTTCTGGAAGAACCGATTCGCCTCTATTTAAAAGGGCATATCTCGGCGGAAAAACAAAGAAAAAGTGAGAGGAAAGACAGGAAAAAGAAAGGATGGAGGGGACAGTTGAAATGGAAAAAGCCAAGGATGACAAGGACTGCAGGGTCGAGCCCCATCATCCTTGGGTGCTACGGCCGGGAGGGCGCAACATTTTTGGTTGCGCTTGCGCTTGCGGCGCAACTTTTTGAAAAGGGTTGCGCTTGCGCGTGCGGCGCAACTATTTCAGCAGAGTTGCGGTTGCGGCTGCGGCGCTACAAAAATCGTTTAGGTAGGGGATGGCTGCGAAATTAATAATAGACGAGAGGGTGAACTTGGTTTTAATGTATGGAATACCAGGTACAACAAATCAATGAATCGGTACAGAATTTAAATTCAGCACTGATTCATCGATTTGTCGTACCTGGTTTTCCATACATTAAAACCAAGCTCGACCGCTCGTCTATTGTTATTTCGCAGCCATCCCCTACCTAATAGAAACAAAATAATATATTATAATCAACACTGAAAATTCCTATGATGCGCGACTTTTACGCCACCCTGTATAATAATTAACGTACGCATTCTATGTACAACAATTCATCATAGATGCACGAGTGGTAATAATAACCCATAACGTATTTGTTCATAAAAGTGATGTTTTTGTTTTTAAAGTAAATTTAATTAATACCAAATGATAATATGCAGCGAGAAGACAAAAGGAAAGTAAACAATAGCCCCTCCACAAAGGATAAAACTTGCTACACGATAAAAGTAAATTAGAAAATGTTTTGTTTTTAGTTCAATAGAAAATTATAATTGAGTTATTTTATTTCACGTTTGATCTTTCTCAATATAAAGATTAATTAAGAGTATTTCAGAAGTCGTTTGATCTCCTTCGTAATGGCAACAGTCACTTGACAGAGCGGACCTACGTTATTTATAAGAGTCGGTACACCGTATGAATAGGCGTACAAGATGGTCACCCGTCCAATTACTACTCAGACCCAGCGTCGCTTATAACCCTTTGATACGTAGCGTCTATTTTACTTTCATTCTGGCTAGCGCCAGACGATTTTAGTCTTATAGAGAAGAGTCCTATACGCAGTGAAGAGTTAACATCCCTGATCTTGTGGTAATTACGCGGACCATGCGAAATGACTATTGTATCCCTCAGATGGGAATGTATATTAATATTCAAGAGGATTCACATACATTACAAAGCCTTAGAGGAAACGTGTTCTGAATCAATTAATTTCAAAGTGGGAATTTTAAACAAAGAGTTTGTTTTTAAAAATATTTTGCTTCCAGTATGAATGTTTTGAAGGAATTTCGAAACTAAAAATTATGATTTCTTTGTTAGTTATTTTATTTTAAACATATTCTGCCTGTTTGGTGCATTTTAATTTTAAACTGTATGTTTGGCGACAACTAATTTGTCGCTAAAATTTCAGTGTCCATTACATTTTTGTATGTACACCAATTTAGTCTCGCGGGAAGGCCCGCGTGATGTGGCATCTTTGAGTCGGTATTCCGTTGTTGGCATTTGCTGGACCTTTGTTCGGTAGTTCTATCCCCGTTCTTCTTTTAGTTTATATTGCAGATTTGTTAAGCATCCTCGTAGGTTGGTGAGACCCCTACAACGAGAAGGGCTCATTTTTAAACTCGAGGAAAACTATGGGGTCAACAGCGGGTCTGCATGGTCGTGCCCGGGCGCCTTTCTTTCTCCCGTTCTCGTTCGTTTTCTCTCCTTCTTCATCAATCTTTCTTCTCCTTTAGCTTTACAATTACAAACACAGTTATGTAGACTAGCCATAAGTGGATCCTAGGGTCTTTGCCGGACTGAAACATTATAACATTACAGTACATCTTTATCGAGGTAATTTTACGCACACGGAGACACAAATCACTCGACTCAGAAGTCGGACAAATTGTACGTAATTGTAGAATTACTCTGCCCAAATTTCTTTTACAAGAAGTTCATTTTTAAAGGACGAAAGCGCAATGCTTCATTCCGTTTAATTAACAGTTGGTACTACCAACACAAAGGCTTCTTCAAATGAAGACGTTTCGGATTAGACACTACGAGAACACCCTCTCTCTGTAAATATTTTGTGTGAAATCCAAACCATACGTTCGAGGTTTTTGTGATGATATCGAGTAGTTGATACATGATCAGTACAAATATATTATGATGTTAGTTAAAACAACGGTGCAATGAAGCGTATGATTCTATCTGCGCACAGCGTAATTTTAAAGCTCATTTTTCTATTCTTCTCTTTCCCATTTTGTGGCTACTTTTCCAGGGTCAAAAGTACCATATTTTCTTCAACCTTTTCCCATCCTCGCCTCTGGAACCTTATGCTTTTCTATCCAGTTTTATACTACTGCTAAAATAGTTAAAAATGAACTAGTTTAATAACAGGAACCTTCCCGAAAGGTCTTTGAGGCTTCTCTCTCTCTCTCTCTCTCATATATATATATATATATATCTTGGCGTTAATAGTTCTGGCAAAGGTTTTCAAAATAAATCGGTTTTTCTATTAAGAGAAAAACCTTTTATTGTCGGTGGAAGGAAATGGGTTCGGCTGTTTGGAAAGCCGTTAACCTATTTTCCTTTTCTCAAAATATCGTCCAAGTTTCCTTCACTTCGAAAAGTGGTCGTACTTACAAGCCGCGACCTAGTTAGAACTAGTTCAACGTATGAAAAGGTGTATTGAAAAATGTTATTTCAAACATTAAATTCAGTTAAACGTTTTGCAGCACATTTACAACTCTCTCTCTCTCTCTCTCTCTCTCTCTCTCTCTCTCTCTCAGGTGACTGATTTAGAAAAGGACTTGGGTGTGCTAATTAGCAGCGACCTTAAGTTTACGAAACAGTGCGTAGAGGTGGAAAAGAAAGCCCAGAAACTATTGGGTTATATCAGGAGGCAATTTCAGTTTCGGAACAAGGAGATTGTGCTCTCACTGTACAATTCCCTTGTTCGGCCGTACCTGGAGTATGCTGTGCAGTTCTGGTCGCCCACCCTCAGGAAAGATATTGAGAGGCTGGAGCGAGTGCAGGCGAGGGCCACAAAGTTAATCCCTTCCGTTAGGCATATGGGCTACAATCGACGGTTACGCGCCCTGAACTTGTTTCCGCTTGAAACTCGGAGGCTGCGCGGTCAACTGATCGAAGTTTTCAAGCTCTTACGCCGGTTCAACGATGTCGATTTTAGAAGTATGTTTAGTTTAAATGATAACCCAACTCGCACAATGGTTGGAAGTTGGATTTGAAACGGTTTAGGACTAGTGTGTGTGGGAATTACTTTACGTATAAGATCTGTGACACGTGGAACAGGTTACTTCGGAAGTTGTGAACAGTTCCTCTGTGGATCAGTTCAAGAAAAGGTAGACCAAATCTTGCACACTATTTGAGTGTGTAAAGACATTTAGGACCTCAGTCTGCGGAAATTTCTTTTCCTATAAATAGTTAATATCTGGAACCAACTTCCCTCAGAGGTTGTTTCCAGTCAAAGTGTAAATCTGTTTAAAAATAGGCTAGACAAAGTACTGAACACACTCATAGTTTAAGATTAAAACCTCAGAAAACTCTGCAGGAGTTCGCTTGCTCGTGTCTCTGTGAGCAAGCTAAATATAGAGCTATTTATATATTCTCCACTTTCCTGTAAAATTTCCTTGGCTACTTTTCCAGGGTCAAGGTATTTTCTTCAACCTTTTTCCGTACCTGCCTCTGGCAGGGAGGGAGCGGAGGGTGGGGAGAGAGCCTTCTACTTTTCTATCCAGTTTTTCTACTACTGCTAGGATAGTTTGAAGAAAATAAACGTTTACAAAATTTTCCCTGGCACCCGTTGCCATTGGTACCTCCTCGGTATGGGCCGCAAGGCCTTTTGAGGTGCTTCTTTTCCTTGTAACTCTCTCTCTCTCTCTCTCTCTCTCTCTCTCTCTCTCTCTCTCTCTCTCTCTCTCATTCCTAACGCGTAATGGCCTGACCAGCCCCCTGCGACCGTTCTTTGGTGACCAATTGATGGTGCTTGGCTGTACTGCTCTGAGGTGAGAGAGCTTTACTGCCCAGCTGGCTGCCAGGCCAGCGTAAAGTCTCGGGCGTAGACTCTGGGTCTGGTGGGATATCCCTTGAACACTGGATTCTAAGAGTTTGGCCGCTTGTGAGTGACTAGTAAGACTTAGTAAGGGGCTGCATCTCGCTGTCGCTCCTGGCGGAAAATCCGTGATGCCTGCGTCGCGAGTGTTTGTCAGTTGGTAGCTGCGACACGTTTGGGATTGTCCGGCCCTGGGGAGACCTTTGGTCGGTGCGGCAGCAGCGAGAGGTGTAGTCTTCTGGAAGGGATGAACGTCACTTGCAAGTAGGTGGATGCGTCTACGCGCGGGATGAATTCACCCCCCCCCCTTTTTTATATACTGGTCAGAACGTTTTTGATAGTTTTCATTGCTAGAACGCTTTATCTTATTCAGAGTATTCAGAAAAAAAAAAGAGAAAATATGGCAGGGCCAGCTAAATTGAAAGCAGAATGCTTTAAATGTAAAGTTAATCATTGGTGCGTTGACTTCCCTGAAGGTAGTATCAGCGATATCACATCCCTTAGTGTATGTTTGTTTTGTAAACTTAGAGACAACCACGAAAAGGAAGTTAAAGAGCTAAAGGAATTAGTAAAAAAGCTTGAAGCTAGGGTCGTCGCACTGGAAATCCAACCCAGTGGACAAGATCAAACTAAAAACACACCAGCAGATTTAAACTGTAAGATTAAGCATCTAGAACAAAGCGTGGCACGCTTGGAAAACACTGTGACTATTCCGGAAAATAGAACGGAGGAACAAGAATTCAAATTGGTCAAAAATAAAAGACCCTCCAAACCAAAACCAAAACATAAGGATTTGGAACCCATTACCATCAAAAATAAGTTTCACTTACTTGCTGATGAGGAGGATGAATCCTTTTTAATTGGGGATTCTATGCTAAGGAATCAAGGGGACTTTTTCGGAGCAAGACGGGACCAAGAGAAAACTCCGATGTTTTCCGGGTGCCACAAGCCAGATAATTAATAGGGAATTAGGCAAAATTAATATCAAGAATAAGAGTTGCCCTATCATTGTCCATGTTGGTGGCAATGACGTTTTTCTGGGAGGGACAGGAGGGCAGACAGAGCCCATTATAAAAGAATTTAAGAACCTAACTGACAAGGTTAGGGATAGGACAGACATGGGTATGGTCGTAGGAATTCTCCCTCGAATGCGTGCTAGTGATTATACTCTAAGTAAAGCCATTAGCATAAATAAAAGAGTTAAACGCATGTGTGAGGAAAAAGGCCTAAAGTTTGTCGATTTTTGGCCTACATTCTACGGAAATGGGGAATACTTTGGTTCGGACGGGATACATTTTAACCAGAAGGGGAAAAAGAAGTATGGTGATTTACTGAACATTAATTTGTATAATCTTTTTAAACTAGGACCCCCCAAACCAGCAATTGATCCTGCTCCCCAAACAGTTAAACCTACTCCCCCAGCAGTTAGTCCCCTCCCCCAGCAGTTAGTCACCCCCCCCAGCAGTTAGTCACCCTCCCCCAGAGTTAGTCCCCTCCAACAGCAGGTAGTGACTCTCCTTCCACGTTGGAGGGGGCTCAGGCTCCTGCGGAGATTGTCCCCTCGTTAGTGAGGGGCTCTTCAACTCCCGACAGCCCTGGCTGTTCGGGAAACGGGTCGTGCTAGGGGGCGGTCAGAATAGGGGAGGCTCCCTCCGTGCAATGCTTTTTAATGCTAGGTCGATCAGGAACAAGTTTGGCGAGCTACGGGCGCTCTTAGCATCAGAATACCAGGATATCGTTGCTATCACCGAGTCCTGGATTCATACTGATCGTAGGGACTACGTTGGGGAGTTCGAAATTCCCGGGTATAGAATGTTTCGCAAAGACCGCACCCGTGGGGAGGGGGGTGGGGTACTAATATACGTCAGAGACACGTTGAGTCCGGTTGACTGCCAGTTCCGGTCGGAACGGGAGCTGCTTGGCGTCGATCTGAACGTGGGAGGGACGAACTATAGGTTAATCTTGGTGTACAGACCTCCGCATCTCCTCCTCGAGGAGGATACAGCCCTGTACACCGAACTCAGTAGCCTGCTAGGGGATAGGGTGTGTGTAGTTTTAGGAGACTTCAACTGTCGCGGGTTCGCAATAAAGTGGGAAAAGAGGACTCTGACGATGCTGAAGGGAGGAGGCTAGTTGACTTTGCTGATGAGAACTTCCTCACTCAGTGGGTCAACGAGCCTACACGAGGCGAAAGCGTTCTAGACTTAGTATTCACGACCGAAGACAACCTCGTCACTGGCCTCACCGTTGACGAATCATTCGGGCGGGAGTGATCACGGTCTTATTAGGTTTCGTGTGTGCGTCCCTCGGGTGAAACGTAGTAACTCGAGAGGCAGTAAGCTCGATCTCCGGCGGGCGAACTTTGTTAGCCTCAGGGATAGCGTAGGAGAGATGGGGTTAGAGGTTGGCGGCGATGTTGAGGGAGTGTGAGTGTGGAGTGCATTCCGGGACGAGTTTATGGTGCTGCAGTCTGCTGCCATACCCTCAAAACCGGTCACCCCTGCTTCAACGCAGCCTAAGTGGTTCAATCGTGACATCGCTTCGGCTATCCGAAATAGGAAAGTAGCGTATAGGAGGGCGAAGGCCAATCGTTCCCACGAGAACACTGAAGCGTATGTCCGCCTGTGTAGGGAAGTGAAGGCGAAGGTTAGGCTAGCGAAACTTAACGAAGAACTACGGGTGGCAAGCCTCTGCAAGGGGAACCCTAAGGAGTTCTTCAGTTATGTTAATAGTAGAAAGCCCATTAGAAGCATGATAGGTCCGTTAAAGGACGGAAGCGGCGTTCTGCGGACTTCCGACGCGGACATCGCTAATGTGCTTAATGAGTACTTTGCGGGAATGTTCACCAGGGAGGATACCCGCGTCATCCCCGAGCCAGGCGTGAGGCACGAAGGTTCTGGCCTGGATAGTGTTAGATGTACCGCGACAGTCGTTGCCGATAGAATAGACAAACTGAGTGCATTTAAGGCTCCTGGGCCAGACCAGTTTCTCCCCAGAGTGTTGCGAGAAGTGCGCGACCAGGTGGCTCCCCACCTGGCTACAGTCTTCAACAAATCGTTGGAGATGGACCAGGTGCCTGGTGACTGGAGGGAAGCCAACGTGACCCCTATCTTTAAGAAAGAGGATCACGAAAGTCCAGGGAACTATCGTCCCATTAGTCTCACTTCAGTTGTAGGTAAATTATTAGAGGGGATAATAGCGGATAGGATCGTTGACCATTTGGATTCCTACAAGCTGCTTGTGGACTCCCAACATGGGTTTAGACGGCATAGGTCGTGTCTCACCAACTTGCTCGAGTTTATCCACGTCATGTTGAGTGAGTACGATAAGAGTAGGGCGATTGATATACTTTATCTCGACTTTCAGAAAGCCTTTGATAAGGTACCTCACCGCCGGCTAATGGCCAAAGTGCGCGCGCTGGGTATCGGTGGGGAAATAGGTAGGTGGGTAGAAAACTGGCTGAAGAATAGGCGGCAGAGGGTTGTAATTAAAGGGGCTAGTTCGGGTTGGGCCTCGGTCACTAGTGGGGTTCCTCAGGGTTCCGTTTTGGGGCCGCTGTTGTTTATCATTTACATAAATGATATCGACGGTGGCATCGTCAGTCGGATCGCCAAATTCGCTGATGACACCAAGCTTGGGGCCAATGTTGGGACGCCCGAAGCGATCGAGGAACTGCGTGCGGACCTAGGTAGGATAGGAGAGTGGTCCGAAAAATGGCAAATGCCGTTTAACTTGGGTAAATGCAAAGTGATGCACATTGGCTACGCCAATCCCAAGTCGGACTACTCGATGTTGGGTAGTAATATCGAGGTGACTGATTTAGAAAAGGACTTGGGTGTGCTAATGAGCAGCGACCTTAAGTTTACGAAACAGTGTGAAGAGGTGGAAAAGAAAGCCTAGAAACTATTGGGTTATATCAAGAGGCAATTTCAGTTTAGGAACAAGGAGATTGTGCTCTCACTGTACAATTCCCTTGTTCGGCCGCACCTGGAGTATGCTGTGCAGTTCTGGTCGCCCACCCTCAGGAAAGATATTGAGAGGCTGGAGCGAGTGCAGGCGAGGGCCACAAAGTTAATCCCTTCCGTTAGGCATATGGGCTACAATCGACGGTTACGCGCACTGGACTTGTTTTCGCTTGAAACTCGGAGGCTGCGCGGTCAACTGATCGAGGTTTTCAAGCTCTTACGCGGGTTCAACGATGTCGATTTTAGAAGTATGTTTAGTTTAAATGATAACCCAACTCGCAACAATGGTTGGAAGTTGGATTTGAAACGGTTTAGGACTAGTGTGTGTGGGAATTACTTTACGTATAAGATCTGTGACACATGGAACAGGTTACCTTCGGAAGTTGTGAACAGTTCCTCTGTGGATCAGTTCAAGAAAAGGTTAGACCAAATTTTGCACACTATTTGAGTGTGTAGAAAATTTTCCGTGGCACCCGTTGCCATTGGTACCTCCTCGGTATGGGCCGCAAGGCCTTTTGAGGTACTTCTTTTCCTTGTAACTCCTTGTAACTCTCTCTCTCTCTCTCTCGGAAAAACTGAATTTTTATTTTGAATTTTTTATTTTGTTTTTGAGGAGGATTTGTGAAAGAAATAAAAAAAAACAGGAAAACATCAAGGACGGTATGACGTCAATTCCAATACAGCCGATCCGACATTTTTCGCGACAAAGTGACATCACGAACATCCTCTTCGATGATATAAACAAGACCATCACTTCAAATATTGTTTTATTCTTTCTTTTTACTGGTTTAAATCGGAGGCATTGCTTCGAAATTCATAAATATAAAAAAATTCCTATATTTAAATGCAAAAATTTCAATTTGAGTGTTGTGACATTTCTGCAGCTTAATTTGGAGTATTGTTTTTGTTTTGTTTAATTGGATTGTTTAGACTTCGTCGCAACATATAAGGTCATATGACAGAGGGGACCTAGAGCTTAACGTGGGATCCGAACCACGGGTCGCTACATAATCTGGGTGCAGAGGACGGTCTCCCATCCAACTACTACTGCTACTACCCGCGACCAAAACGAATAATTTCGAAAGATATTAACTTAGAAAATGAGCGACACACACACACACACACACACACACACACACACACACACACACTACGAACGATACAATAATTATGGTTAAATGCAGTTTTTATCGTTTAAGGAAGACTGTATCTTCCGTGGATCCATTCAATTTAACCTTTCAAGTAGTTAACAATGGGAGCAGGACGTTAACAATGGGAGCAGGACTTCTCCTGAAAGCAATTGCTATTTCTTCTAATCATACTGGCATACAATTCGCACCGAAAGCCTATTAATAACAAGCAAATATTAACCTAATACTTAGGGTAACTTAGGAAAAGTTTTTTATTGACCAGAAGTTGAGCCACCGTCAGTATAACTTTCCCGTCTTAGTAACTCCATTTAAAAAGTTTTCCAAACTCAAATAATGACTGAAGACAAACGTTTTTACAAACATATTTAAAAATAAACTTTTTAAAAGTCCAAATCTTTATTATACTCGTATTATAAAAGAACGTTGACTTTCACATCTAAAAAATAATAATAATAATAATAATAATAATAATAATAATAATAATAATAATAATAATCCAATTCCATTGACGTCATCAAAAGACCAATTTTTTTTTTTAATATACAGTTATATAATTTCTTTTTAATCTTTTGGCCTGTGTGTGTGTATGTGTGTGTGTGCGTGTGTGTATGTGTGTGTTTCCTTATTATGCAAAAAAAATTTTTACTAATTTAGGCAATGAATTAATATATTTCAAATTACGAAAGAGAAATCGCATTTGGCAATAATACAGTCATTACTAAATTGAACAACCATCCAATTATATATGATAAATGACAAAGAACAAGATTAGGCCAATAAAATCTCTCTCTCTCTCTCATATATATATATATATATATGTGTGTGTGTGTGTGTGTGTATCTTTCAACCTTTCAGGCGTTCCGTGCGATGATTCCTCATTTCACGGAGGTCAGGTTTGTTGCCCCTCCTCTTGAGTTAGTCTAATGAAGTAGAGAGTTGGTTTCTTGCGCTTCCCATTTCACATAACCACGTACTCCCGGCTCATCTGGAATTGTTTTGAGCCAGGCATCTAGTCTTCTTTTGAAGATTTCTACCACTACACCAGTCGTGTTTCGGATTTCCATGGATAGTTGGTTGAACAGTCTTGGCCCTCTCAAAACAAAGCTATTTTCCTTCAAGGTTGAAGATGTTCCCTGTCTAGCCTTTAGTTTGGAAACACGATGCATTCTTCCATTGCTACTTTCCACTGATGTTTGAGTTGTTATAGGGTTCAAAGTGAGCTTAGGGACTAGTTCCTCCATGACTTTCCATGTGTAAATAATGGTGTACCTCCTCTTCTTTCCAGCGACTACAAGTTTAATTCAGGTAACCTTTCCCAGTAATTTAGTTCTTTGCATCCACTGATCTTCGCTCTGAAGATTCTCTGAATCCGTTCTGGTTGACTGATGCCTTCATTTTTATATGGGAATGTTAAGACTGAGCAATACTTCATCTTGGGTATGATCAAAGGAATCATTATATTCCTGTCCCTTCTTTTAAAGGTTCTCAGTAACTGTCCATTTATTCTTTTTGCTTCCTTTACTGCTATCTTACGCTGTGTTTTAAATTTTGCGTCATCAGTCATTATAACTCCTAAATCTTTTGCCTTAGATTCTATGGATTTTAGTTCATAGTTTCTTTCATATCTTAGTAGTTGAAATTTCTCAATGTTAAGTTTCATATTATTGCCTTCAGACCAATTGTAGATTCTATTCATGTATGCTTGTAGAGATTCTATATTATCTGGGTTTCTTATTTTTTCTACTAATTTTTGTGTCATCTGCAAAAGATGTTACTGTGCTATCATTGGTAACTTCATCATCTATATCAGTTAGCTTGATTATGAATAGTAATGGAGCTCATAGTGTTCCTTGCGGTATTGAGCTTGTGGTACCTCTGACTCTGATGAAGATATTCTTGCGACTGTAACGATTTGCTGCCGCTCAATAAGGACATTATATATATCCATTTTCCTATTTTTCCCGTTTTTTCCATATACAGTATTTCAATTTGTGCGCTATGATTTCACGGGTACACTTGTCAAACGCCTTGGCAAAGTCTGAGTATATCACATCACAGTTTTCATTTTTTTCGAGTGCATCACTAAAGTTGTTATAGTGTTCCATTGGTTGTGATAGGTATGATCTTCCGGCCCGTAATCCATGTTGGTTATCATTTAATTTTTTCCGAGTTTCCAAAACGTCAGATGTTTTCGTTAATTACTCTCAAATATTTTGGTAGCAAGCTTTTCACTCCACCTTATACCTACAGTTTAACGTCGAATCCGAACCACGCCCACCAGCAGCAGCCCAGCGTCTTAACCACTAGGCCACCCAGGGTACCCATTTATCTACCAACCACTTTCTTTATTGTGTGAAAGGATTTTGGGTTTTGCTGCGCGCCGGCTGCCGTCACCGGGTCTCGATCCCGGGGCCGATGGATTCGTAGTCAGCGACGCTAACCACAACACCACCGAGGCGCAAAAAATATAGAAGTACTTTAAGTTAGCCTTTATCGCTTCTATAGCCTCATTTTTCTCTGTATGGATTTCAGTTAGACCCTGTATGACAGAAGCTAGCTCTCCAGTTTCTTTTTTTTTTTTTTCTGATGTTGTTCTTTGCAGTTTCTCAAGTTTTCAGTTACTCTATCTCTTGCGGAACAGTGACCTCTTTTGTCTCTTAAGCCTGCTTCTCTTTTCTCTTTTTTTTTTTTTTTGAGAGACATGTTTTCCCACAATTTCTAGCGTCTTTTCTTCTTGGGTTATTAACATCTCTTCCACTGTCTTATCTTTAAAGATGGTTTTCCAGTCTGTTGCTTTCATGCTGGATGCAATACTTTCCAATTTTTTTCTTGTGTTTTCCGTTATTTCTTGTGTTAACATAAATTCATCAGCGAGAACTAGGTGCAGTTTTGCCTGTTCCTGGTCAGAAGAGAACATAACAACATTTAACACCGAGAAATTCCAGCTCTTCAGATATGGTAGAAATGAGGAGCTCAAATAGACAGCATACTATTCCCCTGACAGATTGGAAATTCAGAGAAGCACGAAAGCGATAGATTTTGGGGTTATAATGACCGATGATGCGAAATTCGAGACACAAAATCAGATAGCGATAAACAAAGCAAAAAGAGTCGCGGGACAGGTAGAAAACTTTAAAAGAAGGGATAAGACAGTAATGAATCTCCTGTTGAAAACACTGATCATACCAAAACTTGAATACTGATCAGTCTTGACATCCCCATACAAGAAGGAAGAATTTAATAAACTAGAAGATATTCACATCCAAGATCGATGGCTGCAAAGAACTCAAACACTGGGAAAGACTACGTAAACTAAATCTGTACTCCCTGGAAAGAAGAGAGAGAGGTATGATCGGAAAACTGGTACCAAACCTCAAACTAAATCCAATTACTATCCAAACAACGCTGGAAAATAGAAAAGGCAGAGTGTGTAGTGTTCCCAAATTAAAGGCCCGACACTGAAGGAAAATCGCTTGGTTGTCAGGGGGCTAAGACTTTTTAACCAGCTTCCAAAGAACCTCAGAAACGTGACAGAGGTCAAAGTTGAAGTATTCAAGAAAAGACTAGATGCCTGGCTCAAGATAGTACCAGATGAGCCTGGTGTACCTGGCTATGCGCGGTGGTGAGCGCAAGAGAGTAACTCGCTCCTCCACCAAACCAGGCCTAAAGGCGGGGCCACCAGCTTGACTTTCGTGTGAAGAGAGACCAACGCACGGAACTGCAACGAGGTTACCCTGTTTGATGATGGTTTTGGCTGCTCAACTGTCGTGTTCCTTTGAGGGTGGTAGTAACGGCATTTTTGCCCGTACTTTCATGTTTCGTATCTTACGCAAGTTTTGCAGATAAGAAATTTGCAGTTTTTTCTAATTTTACAATTTCCATTTTTTTAAAGGAAGTTTCATTAAGCCGGATGTGCATAGATGCACTGCCCGTCCTTGTATCCGCAATGTCCTTTTGCATAATATTTGCATACAATTTCCTCAACATTTGTAGTTTTTAATCATCTTTTTGTCATTATTCTGATAGGGTGATTTCATCGGATCACAGTCTGTGATTGGTTTTTTTTTTAATTTCTTCAATAATCGTGTTTTCTTTTCGTGTTATCTTTACTTTTGTTTCTTTCTCATCCACATCGTTTTCCTTCAAGATATTCTGATCATCTTTTTCTCCCATTCTTCTCCCTTTCTCTACCGTATTCGTATATTCCATCGTTTTAAATACCGCGAACCGAGTTTACAGTCTCTGTACGTGACACGACTCGCCCACAAATTTGAAGCTCGTAGTAATCCGTTTCGCCTCGATACGAGAGAAAATTTCCTGTCGTCCCAGTTCGTATACTTAAAGTCGTATTATTTTTGTACATAAATCACACTTGATAGCTTCGTTTTCAGTCGTTGCTAAATTACATAAATTGCAAATATCGTGGGAATGTGGACCTATGGCCACGTTATCTATTACAGTAGTCACTCGGTACAAGAGTCCTAAAACGAAGGAGAAAAAAATTATACTTTCTATAAATCATAAGAGCCGTTCCTCGAATATTCCACGATATGAAAGTCCGTTCAAGGACCTAAATTAAGTTTAGTCAGCTCATGTATAACCTCCTGACGAAATAAAACACACACACACACACACACAAAATTAGAAAAAATATATTAACTTCTACGTTTAATACCTGAACATTTTTTTCTTTTTCTTTTTCTTTTTTTTACCCCCCCCACCAGTAATTTATAGAATTTAGTGTCTGAACAATGAAATTTCCTGATGGAAAGGCAAAAAAGACAGTTTGGTAGGTAAAAATGTACTTTTTTGATACGTTACAGAAAACGGAGCGTGTCTTGATTGCGTTTATAAGTCGCCGTTAATAGAATTTAAGGAAATGTTTATATCAGTTTCCCCTCAAAAAAATAATGCACTAAAATTTTACAAAATTCCGAAACATTTTTGTGAGAGTATCTGAAAGAATTACAACAAAAAATACTGTCAATCTTTTTATTCCCTCCATTAAAAATACAACATACGCGTATATAACACAAAAGGCCCACTGTGTGTGTGTGTGTGTGTGTATATATATATATATATATAAACTTTCACTCAGTGACGTCATAAGGAATCTACTAATATATGAAAAAAAAGGAAAAGATCGACTTTTTCGTTCCCAGCTGTACGATGACGTCAAAGGGGGTGGAGATTATTTGGGTTGGGGGCGGGGGGGGAAAGAAGACAAGAGACGAGTGGGATATTAAAGAAGATGGGAAGTCCTTTCACTAATGTAAGGAATAACCGTGGAATGAGAGATATTTCACCGCAGATTGAAGCAAAAATGTAATACGGTTCTTTGCCATCAGTCATTCCGGTTTGTGATAACGAGAAGTATATTGCTTATTACGTAGAGTTTAATATATATATATATATATATATGTGTGTGTGTGTGTGTGTGTGTGTGTGTGTGTTTTTAAAATGAATTCTAAAGCTTGAGTGTTTTTTGTTAGCCCAACTAATTAAACATTTTACACATGGTGTTATTTTCCATATGAGCCCCAGCCATGCGTGTCTACAGTATCACTGCTGGCAATGTTCCCATAGTTTTGTAGTCACAACTGAACGCACCGCCGCATGTTGCCTTACAATTTATCTTCAGGAATTATCCGAATATGTGTCTGATGTGGAGCTGCATCTCTGTAAATGAGGACTTCCAGTGAACTTATCGCTTCACTGCCACGGCATGAATATTCGTGAATCAACTGAGTGGCACTGAACTTGTACAAGGCTTGTACAAGGTTGTTTCCAACAAGATGTAAGATGCATGGGACCTATACACATTTCGTCAACAAGACCAATACATCGACACTCTAAAATCTAACCTAACTTAATCTAACTTAATAATAACTTGTGAACAGATTGTCAAGTCGATCAGATGTCGTAAGGCCAAGATGCACGCATCACAGTCTGGCATAGCCCTTATAATTCAGTCCATCTTAGATTATCAAATCATTTCGAAAGGTCTGTGGCCACCAAGATGATGATCTCATCTGTCACCATCAAATTTCGTTCTTTGCAGACATTTGAAATAATAATAAAAAGTCACCACAAATCATAATTGAAGAATTGCAACACATCATCACAAAACATCATTCAGATAATTTTTTCTGGATCTAGTCTTACGTAAAATTTTGGGAAAAGAGTTCGCCTACAAATCTAAATTTTTCTAAAAAATAAAAAGCACAAAAAATTACTAATTAATAGTGACTATATTTTATTTCTGAAGTATTATTTTGACCAAAAATAACAAAATATCAAAAGAAAAACAGTATTACCAATTAATAATTTTCATATGCTTTTCAAAAATTGTTTCTTAGCCAAATATTTTCCGAAACTGTACCTTGGGATGACAGTGCCACAAGGAAATTTTACCATGATAAGTTTGGTGCATAAAACGTTTCGCAAAGTTAATGGATTTCGCTAATAAAATAACACAGAGTATGATATATATCCGCAGAAGGTACCGTCGCCATCCAACTCCTGACTCTCATTCAGTTAATATTTTTGCCGGGAATGGTGCAAAATCTGTTCTTCGACTCGCCAAAAATTCATTCATCCGACAAAAATGTGAAAACCTATCCAATTCTAATTCTTCTAGCTCTTTCTGGCATCTAGCTAAGAACCTCTTCAACAACTTTACTTCCTCTTCTTTCCCTCCTCTTTTCCATTCCGACATCTCAGTTGCCGTCTCTTCTCCTGATAAAACTTAACGCTTCGCTCAAACTTTCGCTTCCAACTCAACCATGGACGATTCCGGTGCTGTTCCTCCATCTCCTCCTCCTTCTGACTTAATGATGTCTGAAATTAGAATCTCTTCCAAAGATGTTCTTTCTGCTTTATCTGGGCTCAACTCTCTCTAGGAAGGTGTATAGTCATGATGGGGTTTCTCCCGTTCTTAAAAACTGTGCTTCAGTGCTGACATCCTGCCAAGGTAAACTCTTTCGTTTTTGTCTCTCATCTAGTACTTTTCCTTTCTGCTGAAGTTACCGCTCTCAACCCTCCAACTATCGTCCAATTGCTTTGATTTCTTGCCTTTCTAAAGTTTTTAATCTATCCTTAATAGGAAGATTCGTAAACACCTCTCTTCTCACAATCTTCTTTCAGTTCGTCAGTATGGGTTCCTCAAAGGACGCTCTACTGGCGATCTCCTTGCATATCTCTCTGACTCTTTGTCATCCTCCTTTCGGGATTTCGGTGAAACTTTTGCTATTGCGCTAGACATATCGAAAGCTTTTGATAAAGTCTGGTACAAATCTTTAATTTCCAAACTGTCCTCCTTCGGTTTCCATCCTTCTATATGTGTCTTCATCTCTAATTTCCTTTCTGCCCGATCTATAGCTGCGGTTGTAGATGGCCACGTTTCTTTTCCTAAAACTATCAACAGTGGTGTTCCTCAGGGTTCTGTCCTGTGACCCACTCTTTTCTTTTTATTTATCAATGATCTTTTAATTCACACTTCCTGTCCTATCCACTCCTATGCCGATGATTCCACTCTTCATCCTCCACCCGCTTCACAAAGCGTCCCTCTCAACAGTCACTCCATGATTCGCGTAGGACGGCTATGGAGCACCTGACCTCTGACCTTTCTGCTATCTCTGATTGGAGCATAGAAAACCTTGTGGCTTTCAATGCCTCAAAAACTCAGTTCCTTCATCTGTCTACTCGTCACAATCTTCCACACGACTATCTCCTTACTTTCAACAACACAAAACTCAATCCTTCCTATTCTCTTAACATTCTTGGCGTTTCCTTTTTTCATGATCTTTCCTGGAAAGATCACATATACTCTTTTTCCAAAACAGCTTCTAAGAGGTTAGGTGTGCTGTTACTGTACCGCCTCCGCAGTTTCTTCACCCCTACTCAGTTGCTGTCTCTGTACAGGGGTCTTGTCCGCCCCTGTATGGAGTATGCTTCTCATGTATGGCGTATGCTTCCACTTGACAGGGTGGAATTAAAGGATTTTCGTCTCATCAATTCCTCGCCTCTTACCGACTGTCTTCAATTCCTCTCTCTTCGCCGCAATGTTGCCTCACTCTCTTCCGAACACTCTAACTCCATGCCTCCTCATTTAGGGAGAGCACGCAGCACCAGACTTTCTGCACTTTCTCATTCTTTTTCTGTCCAACTCTGTAACGCAAGGGTTAATCGGTATTTTCAATTTTTTATCTATTCAACCGGTCAACTCTGGAACGATGTTCCTCAATTCATCTTTCCCCCTGTCTATGACCTCCAATCTTTCAAACGCATAGTGTCTAGCCATCTCGAAAACCCTGGACCTTGGTTTTGGCTCTCTTCTTCTATTGGGGGCGGGGGCGCTTTTGCGGGCATTCGCCCTTGGTCCCTCCTTTGTGCGTAAAAAAAAAATAGGTGCCAACGCCCCTAATTCAATGGGTTTTCCCTATCAGCGAGGTCACTGAGGTCAGGGGTTTAATCTCCGATCATTCTGGTGGTAATAATAATAATAATAATAATAATAATTATTAGTCTAATAATAATAACAACATAAGTTAGAGTAATGGGTCGCGTTTGTTGGCCTGAGCACACTGTGCCAGTTTCTGGCCCGTATACAGATGTCAATAATAATAATAATTATGTTTTTTAATTAACTTCTTTCGTAATAGCCAAAAAGAAGGTATGTTACGAAGAGGATCTTCGGCTTTACGTGGGATCAAAACCATCTATCCCACCAAGAAAGACCCAAAGAAGGGCCTCAATCGCTGAAATCTGAATTCCGAGCCGAGACTCGAACTCAGGACTTTCAGATTTAATTTTCACATAAAATTAAAACCACTTCAAAATCGCTTCTTTATTTTACGATTTTTATTTATTTTCAATAAGAGGTTTAAACGTGAGAATTTACCGTTAAACCTTGGTTAACTTTGGTTTTGCTTCCGCCCGAATTGTTCATTCTGACGAAAATCAAGCTTGTCACTCCACCTTAGACCTACAGCTTAAGGGGGAATCCGAACTACGCCCTATCACGAGCGATCAGAAACCGGACTCGATCTCACGACCTCTCAATCAGCAGCCCGGCGTGTCAACCACTAGGCTACCCAGGGTACCCATTTAGCTACCAACCAATTTTTATTGTATGGAAGGATGAACAGCTGGGTTTTGTTGCGCGCCGCCTGCCGTCACCGGGTCTCGATCCCAGGGCCGAGGGATTCGTAGTCAGCGATGCTAACCATTACACCACCGAGGCGCATTAAATATATATATATACACACACGGTTACATATCCCTAAAAGTATCGTGCTGAGTGATATATCACTAAGGGTTCCGAAACGCTTAACGGTCCCAATCAGCTCAGATGTCGCAGAAAACGTCGCTCTCCTCGAATAAAACTAGATAACCATTTCTCACCTTTCTTTCTTTGGCCGGCCGCACACAGGATCGTCTTGCGACTCACTACTGACGACTCAAGTCGCGTGTAATTTTACACTGACAGGATTTTTTTTTCTTTCTTTAATTTACCGCCGATTCGTACCTAGTGAAAGTGGTACATATCTCGGCGAGCACTGATAGGATGGAAGCCCCGCACACTGCAGCGACTGCGACGCGATTCTGGGCTCTGCAGTGTGCGGGGATCCTATTCTGTCAATGTAAACTCACACGCGACTCGAATCAACACGACCCGAGTCGTGAGTCACGAGACGATCCAGTGTGCGGCCGGCCTTAGGCGTATCATTCAGGTTGGAACAAAATTAATGCGAGGTTCTCTCTTATAAGCGTCACTAAATAAATGCTGCGGGTGAAGTTGATAAATAGCGAATAAAAAATGAGTCGCAAATCAAATACGAGTAGGTAAGTTTTCGAAGTAAAATGATAAAAAAAAAGTTTGGTGATTTGAAGTCGAATGTTTTTTTTTTTTTTTTTTTTTTGTCTTTCTTTCTTAACATAAAAAATAATTGTACATTATCTTTTATAGATACGGAAGATAGAGAGCAAAATACAGGTTCAATAAACTTATTGGAATTAACTTACAATCAATGTTTGATAAGTTATTGCATTGCATTAAGTTACTGTAGGTGTACTGTAAACTTTTTTTTAGGAGTTGAAATTCTGAACCGGGGATATGTGTTACTTAGAAAATAGTGCTTTCACGGGCGAGGTAGTGTCACTCGGGTTTCATATAGTTTCACGGAGGCGGCTTCGGTAAAGGATAGAAGTAAGAGCAAGAACGAGGCCATGGGTTCCACGGAGGCGGCCTTACTTAAGGGCCGAATTAGCAGCAAGAACGAGGGAAAAGACGCTGCTCAAGGATATACTCGCGTAACTTCGGTGGGAGGAAATTTATAAAGTTTAAGGGCAACCTATTTTAGGGAGGGTCTTTTCTTTATGACCTATGACTTAGCGATCCATCGAATACGGTGGAGCAATATAGGAATGTAACCTTTTAACTGGAAGGAGCTCGCGTGAAGAATAACCAGTAAGGAGTACGAGTAAGTCAGGACCTGTGGTTAACCTATGAAGACATTTGCCCAGAATGACTTAAAAAGACCCTTCCTCAAAACGCTCTCCTTGCCCTATATTATTCTTTCATCCATCCACATTTATTATATTGCATTACAGCATTTTTTATGGAAGTCACTCATAAAAAAATGTCTGCAAACTCTGTCGAATAATGACAACAGACAAAGTCACACTTCTCCAATGTTTAAAGAACAAAATATTTTCAAACTTAATGACTTATACAAATTCAATGTTGCCGTTAGTATGTTCAAAGTTATCAATAAAAATCAACATACATCACCCATTCCAATAGCAATCACCCCCCATCAAATACACCATCGTTATAACACCAGACTGCCCAGTGATTTTATATACAAACCTTACTATACAACAGAAATTCAGGAAATGCACTCTCTCTTTCAAAGGAGCAGACATATAGAATGCAATTCCCATGCATATCAGGCAGACCTCATCCCTAAATGTATTTCGCAAATCACTACAAAAGCACTTCATTAGCTCCTTCTGGTTTTATATGTTCACTACTGACATTTTTAGCATAGTACTCTAATGAAGTTCCCATTACTTAATCAACTATTTAAAATATGCAAATTTCATTAAGCACCTTTTCTGTAAACTTAATAAGTGTATAGTAATAACGCTTTTTTTGGCGGAACGGCGTTCCGGTACCTTTTATTTTCAACACGCAGAAGAAAATTTCATATTTTTATTTTCATTCCGGTTTTTAGGTTTTTTTTTGGTTACATGACAAAATCTTAGGAATAGGAAGGATGTTTTTAGGGGGAGAGTGGGATGGTCACGTGTTAGGATAGGGGTAACAAATGGCAACGGTTGTAGGAAATTTATAGCAGAGCCCCGGAACCTTTCTTTACGGGGAAAAAGCGCTGGTAATACTTATATACTTGTAACGACACTTTCATTAACACGTTACTTTTTTGGAGTGTTTACTTCTGCTCACCCCCCCCCCCCGACCCCCAACCACCACTCCTTCCCCGCCAGGCAATTTTCAACAGTGATTTTTCTTTTGAAATGATTTTTAAAAAATCATCTGTGCGCGAAAGGTCATGATTTAATTTAACAAACACAATTTAGCCTTTACAAGCTCTGAACGGATTTTGTTTCTCTCCTCTTCAATTATATTTTCACGAGGGAAAAACACTTTCAGCGTGGGAATTATTTACTTACACACACACACACATATAATATATATATATATATATATATATATATGTGTGTGTGTGTGTGTGTGTGTGATGTAGTGGTTAGCGTTGCTGACTACGAATCCATCGGCCCCGGGATCGAGACCCAGGGTGACGGCAGGCGGCGCGCAGCAAAACCCAGCTCTTCATCCTTCCACACATTAAAAAAAATTGGTTGGTAGCTAAATGTGTACTCTGAGTAGCCTAGTGGTTAACACGCTGGGCTGCTGCTGGTGGGACGTGGTTCGGATTTCACGTTAAACTGTAGGTCTAAGGTGGAGTGACAAACTCGACCTTCGTCAGAATGAACAATTTGAGCGGAAGCAAAACCAATGTTATTAGTGCAAAAAACTTCACTTTTTTCTACGTGAAGGTCAAAATATGAAAATAAAAACCCACTCTAATAGACAGTTTATTTCCACAACAGTTTCGACGCCCACTGGCGTCCTCCTCGGAGTGGGTTTTTATTTTCATACAATGTTATCAGATTTATATTTCAGATGGGTTTTATTTTTAAGGACTTTTACTGAGATTCATTTATCAAATTATCAAATTTCAGGATTTAAGAGTTACCAGAATGGGTTTTTTTTTATCGGACGGATGTTAACAAATCTGGGTAATCCGGAGGAAGTTAGTACCGTTGTAGTGATTCCCCTTCCTTCATTATTATAATTCATTATTTTATTTACTTTACTTTTTATTCATTTTCCCTTTATCCTTCATCGTTCTCTTTACACGTGTTTCGCTGTACTGTATAAATACGGGTAGACACGTGACCGAGTGGAGGTCATTATAATTTGAACCGGGCATGGGAGACCGGGGGATTAATTATACACAAATTTCACTTTACTGACTTTTATTTATGCCGAAAACACTTTGAGATAAACGGGGTAATGCGAGGGGGGGGGGATTAACGTTAACATTTTAGTTTGAGAGAAAATACTATTCTAAATTTACAATTACATCGTAATACACAAAAACACCTCACTAAGCCCAAGGGCGTCCGATGACTGACCCTTGGGCATTTTCTACCCAGCCTCCAGCCTGAGCCGACTCTTAGTGTTGCCAACTCGTACTTCTATATTTTTAATTTAAACAAACCATTAATTTCTTATTTAATAAAACTTAATTGAACATTATTAAATTCTTATAAACAAACATTTAATTCTTATTTAGACATTACTACATCGTTGGAAACACTAATATATATATATATAATATATATATATATATATATATATATATATATATATATATATATGGGATGAATTTCACAATTAAACACGTGAAATGAATGAATGATACAAACCCACAAGGAAAAAAAATGATTCCAAGGTCTTTCGTGTATTCAGAAGTACACCTCGTCAGGGAATGAAGGGAGAAGGCGAGATGACAAAAATATATACAACGGGACAGAAAAACAAAAAGATTAGGACATGATTAACAAGAGTTGATTTGAGGCAAAAGGTATTTTAACAGGATATTGTCAGTTTAGAACTATCCCACTTGATACTATGATTACATCTATACATATAGTTAAACAATGCATTAGAATTATTTGCTGTTCTACACGCATATTTATGCTGTTTTACCCTAATATTTAACGTTTTACCCGTTTGGCCTATATATACTGAGTCACATTGTGTACATCCAATCGAATACACACAACCAACCACATTATCCGGGCTATTCTTTATTAGGTGTGATTTAACAGTATTATTATACTTAAAGACTACAGTGATACCAATTACTTTAAGTAAAGTCGGAAGATATTGAAAATTTACATGGTAAGGTAGGCTAAGGGTATTTTTACGCTCAAATTCCTTTACAGTTACACTATTATAATACTTATTCTTGATTTTCCTAAGGCAGTCTAAAAATGAAATAGGATAACATAATTTAATACCAATATTCATGATATTGCATAACTCAGAATCTAAAAATTCAGGACTGACAACTCTCAATGCTCTAAGAAACATAGCAGAGAAAATAAAAGATTTAATCGAGGGCTTAGTCCCATCTATTAAGTTCACAGTTGAAAAAGAAAATGATGGAAGTTTATCTTTTCTGGATCTAAAAATTCAGAGATGCTCTAATCAGTTCATATTTGAAGTTTATCGCAAGCCTAGTAGCCTACTAATAATAACTCGTATGTGCATTTTTATTCTGACCATCATCCCTCGATTAAATTTTCTATTTTCTCTGCTATGTTTCTTAGAGCATTGAGAGTTGTCAGTCCTGAATTTTTAGATTCCGAGTTATGCAATATCATGAATATTGGTACTAAATTATGTTCAGTTTTAGAAAACTGCCTTAGGAAAGCCAAGAATAGGTAATTATAATAGTGTAACTGTAAAGGAATTTGAGCGTAAAAATAGCCTTAGCCTACCTTACCATGTAAATTTTCAATATCTTCCGACTTTACTTAAAGCAATTGGTATCAATGTAGTCTTTAAGTATAATAATACTGTTAAATCACGCCTAATAAAGAATAGCCCGGATAATGTGGTTGGTTGTGTGTATTCGATTGGATGTACACAATGTGACTCGGTATACTCGTATATAGGCCAAACGGGTAAAACGTTAAATATTAGGGTAAAACAGCATAAATATGCGTGTAGAACAGCAAATAATTCTAATGCATTGTTTAACTATATGTATAGATGTAATCATAGTATCAAGTGGGATAGTTCTAAAGCTCTCGTTAAAAACAGATATAATTGAGATAAATATTCTAGAATGTGCATTTATCCATTTTAAAAATAATTTCAATAACAGTGCAGGAATGTATAAAACTGACAATATCCTGCTAAAATACCTTTTGCCTCTAATCAACTCTTGTTAATCATGTGCTAATCTTTTTGTTTTTCTGTCCCGTTGTATATATTTTTGTCATCTCGCCTTCTCCCTTCATTCTCTGACGAGGTGTACTTCTGATTACACGAAAGGCCTTGGAATTATTTTTCTTTTTCCTTGTGGGTTTGCATCATATATATATATATATATATATACAGTACTATATATGTAAAGAACGACGCTTTGTATAGGAGACTTATCCGCGCAAGATGAGAGCGAAAGAACGAAACAATTGAAAAAATGAGGTACCTACCCGGGAATCGAACCCGGGATCTTCCGATTGCCGGTCAGACATACTAACCACTACACCATAGGCCTCACCCAAACCGGCAATCGGAAGATCCCGGGTTCGATTCCCGGGTAGGTACCTCATTTTTTCAATTGTTTCGTTCTTTCGCTCTCATCTTGCGCGGATAAGTCTCCTATACAAAGCGTCGTTCTTTACGTTAATTATACTGCGTGTTTGCAGTTATAATGTATATATATATATATATATATATATATACACACACTCTTCATACGTCCCCTTTAACTACGAGTGCATACGACGACTATACGCGCACTTATTTTACGCGGTTCAGTTCTACGCGGGGAAAAAACCGAAACCATTAAATTTTGCTAAACGCTAAAATTTCAAATCTACCCGGTTTGTCACGGAGTACGGAAATTGAAAGATAAGGCGTATCGGGTTTTTGGTGCTATCATTCGATGTCGCTACCCAATCACACGATTGTTCCTGGGGAAAGGTTTTGCGACCTGGGGATAGACGACATCGAGGAGAATTTTGAGAGTTGTCGCGATGTTCTGACCCCCAAAGGAAGCCTTTCGGATGACTGAAGCTGCCGCTGAAACCTAGGGACATGATAATGACGACGACGTAGCAACGCCACCATCCGGAATGCCTTTTTTCGGCAATGAAGAAGTTTATAGAGTTCATGAACCCTTGCCTTGAAATTGCTGACAGTGACTTCCAAATTCGAACGAGCATGAAGGTTATCCTTCAGCGAAGAAAGTCCGTAAAGTTTATTTGAAAGACATCGAGTCTCGTTCTCGCCAGAAGAAAATCACAAACTTCTTCGGTTCAATTTAGTTTAAGAAAACTTCGTGACCTTCCTCGTCTTCGTTATTTTTATTCAGGTGTACAATACTCGTGATAAAAAGGAACGAATATGGCTTCTTTTTATACTTTTTATTATTTTATGTACAAAATTCATCGTCTTGAATCTTATCATCTATTTTTTCTAATAAGGATATTAACAAAATTCTACGCGGTCCAAACTTACGCGGGCTCTCCAGAAACGTATCCCGGGGTAGAATCGGTCGTTTACTGTATTTAGAAATCTTACCTTTATAAAGTCAGGCAAACCATCATCAGGGATTATAATAAGTAAATCAAAAACTAAAGTGTTTGGAATTGGAATAATTAGGAAATTTCAGTGTATTAATAATAACTGAAGTTTCGTAAGGATCCCAATTTCAGACTAGTTGGTTTTTGGGTATAGGCTCTTTATTCATTACAGTCCTTCTTGATGGTTTGTTTCACTTTATAAAACAAGATTTCTGAATGGTCTTTGCATATCGAACGTAATACTTTTATTGAATTAACCTTTGCGTCAAAGGTTGTAAATTTCAGTTTGAAAAGAAGTTTTACGTTATGTTATGTTATGCTTGGATTACAAATGGAAAATCGTCTCTATGCGAGTTAATTTATAAATGAAATTTTTTGAAACCAGACTTTTGCCCGCTATACTTCAACACTATTTGGTACCGGTATATAGATGATGTCTTATGTCTGTGGCCTAATAATTTGGATGTTGATGAATTCCTTGATAAACTCAATAACTATGTTCCACCTTAAAATTTACTGTTGAAAAAAGGAAGAGAATTTTGCATATCATTTCTGGATCTAAAAATTTGGAGATGCACAAATAATTTCAAATTTGAAGTTTTGCGCAAACCTCCTAATGATAACTCGTATGTTCACTTTTATTCTGACCATCACCCTTCGATAATATCTTAAAATCTTTTCTACCAAGGTTCTCAGAGAATTAAGGGTTGGTAGCCCTGGATTTTTTAAATTCTAAGTTAGGCAATATTATGAACATTGGTTATCAAAAACTCAAAATTTTAAAATATAAAAACTTTATTTGCAAAATAAATATTTCAGTATAACAATTTCTGCAATATTACAACGATACATTGAGCAGTTATCAATTGGGATACTTAGTTTATTTACTTTGACCCTTAAGCCTTAAGATTTACCATTTCATTTTTAAAATATTGTCTGAACAAAGCTAAAAAAAATATTGTCCAGTAATAGTGTAATTCACAAGGTCCTCCTTTACTATGATGTAAATTTTAACCCTCAAGAGGGAATCATGAGTCAGAAATGAATTGCGTGTTGGGTCTGTGGGACCCGTGAACTCCTATCCAGGGGGGTTAATTAAACATCTTCCGACCTTACTTAAAACAATCGGAATTTCTATAAATTTTATTTTTAAAAATACAATTAAATATCCCTCAATTAAAAAGAACACACATAATGCAGTTGGGTGTGTCTATTCTAGCGGATGTGAACAGTGTGATGTAATATAAAAATAGGCCAAACTTGAAATAGTTTTGATGTTGGAGTAAGTAAAACAGCGTAAATAGGCGTGTAGAACCGCGAATAATTATAATGTATTGTTTAACAATATATATAAATATAAGCATTATCTTAATTGGGAACGTTCTAAAACTCTTGTTAAAAAGAAGAACAAAAGTGAAGGGAACTTTCTGGAATATGCACTTATACACTTTGTAAATAACTTGAATAACAGTTCGTGAACTTATACAATATATAAATAAATTTCTCCCGTGTCCTGACTTATGGACCACCCTGTACACTGGATCATACCTTGTTAAAATACCTTTTTCCCTCAATCAGTACTCGTTAATCTTTTGTTAATTCCTCTTATCTCTTTCATTTTATATATAGGCTGTCTTATACCTCTGTCTTTCATTCCCTGACGAAGTGTTGTAATACAAGACCTCACAATCGCGTTTTATTTTTTTCCTGTGGGTGTGTAACGTTAATGAATTTCACGTGTCTGACTAAAATTTATCCCATTGTGTGTGTATATATATATATATATATATATATATATATATATGAAAATGAAAAGGTTTATTGGCAGACTATAGTCCATATGACAAATATTATTAATACAAAGACAGTTCATATACTAAGGATAGAAATATATACAACTGATTAGAAATAATACTGTAATGTCGAAGTTAAATGGAGCTACAGACAGACGTTTTCATACCAAGAAGTCCATAGCTTAGAAAATAAATGGCAGGACTCATGGATAGCTTGGATGATCGGGTTGGTTGATTTTTTAATTCTTTGCATTAGACTGTATTGAGCACGTCTTGTTACCTCCGGGAAGCTCGGGACATTGCGGGTAGCAACATTTGCGAAGAGCATCTCGGGGGTAATTTATGTAAGAGTCAAAAGACCTGTTGTACAGCAAATTTAGAGTTCTGCCAGAATCTTTTTTATAATTCACCCACAGTTGCTGTCCGTATATATTACTGCAGAAAGTACGAAAGAGAGTGTCTTTAGCTTCATTTGTACAGAATCGAAAGTTCCTTATGGTCATATTCGCTTTAGCGCACAGGCTTCGAGATTGTTTTCTTATATCCGAGTCATCACTCAAGGAGCTTGTAATAGTTTGACCCAAATACTTAAACTCTCGTACTTCCTCAATTACTTCACCATTCATTTTAAACCTTATATCAACTGGCTGATTACAGCTTTTAGGATGAAATTGCATAACCTTAGTTTTTGTAATATTAAAAAGAATATCATGTTTCTGCGAATACACTTCACAGACTTTTAGTAGCTGATCCAGACCTTTAACAGAGGGACTTATTAACACCATATCATCGGCATAAACTAAGTTATTTATCCTTGTGTTATCTATACAACATCCTACTGTTGCCTCATTAAGTGAAGCAATTAATCCGTCGATATACATATTAAACAGCATAGGGGAGAACAAGGAGCCTTGTCTCACCCCGCAATAGCAGCCAAAACACTCGGATAGTATATTGCCCCACCTAACAGTGAAAGATTGGTGGGAATACCAAAATTTCAATAAATTTAATATGTAGGGGCCTACATGGGAACCTTCCTGTCTTCTAGTTTTGCAAATAAAATATTGTGGTTCACCCTATCATATGCCTTACTTATATATAGGAAACAGCTATAAATAGTTGAATTACTGTCAATGTATTTAGATATTGTTTCTTTAAGTCATAGATACACAGTCAGTTGAGTGGGACCTTTTAAAGCCAAACTGATTAGGAGATATCCATAGGAAATCATTTAATCGGCGTAACAAGAGTATATATATATATATATAATATATATATATATATATATATATATATGTTACGCCCAAACATCGAAATCGCTCAGTGAGCGAAAAAAAACAGCCACAACGCGTTGTGGATGCACCTAAGTGACCACAAACCGATGTTAGATATTTTTCGCTTCATGGCCGTTCTCAAACAACCACAACGCGTTGTGGACGATTCGGATATGACCACAACGCGTTGTGGACGATTTGAAACGACCACACACCGATGTCGTTCATCAAACTCTATTTAAACACGACGTATATTGAAATGACATAAACACGACGTATATTTATCGACGTATTCACCGATTAAAAAGCAAAGTTAAGCAGATATGCTAGAAAAAAGATAAAGTCCTTAAAAAATTATTATCAATAATTTTCCCGTAGGTTTCGATTAATTTTAAACAACTTTAGAATGAGACGTAAATGTAAAAATGAACCAACTGGTTAGGTTAATTGAATGCCCGGTTAGGTCAGCTGAGTGCCCGCTTAGGTTAACTGAATGCTCGGTTAGGTTAATTGTACGCCCTTGACGATTGGTTAGATTAAGCCGTGATATTTTCGTTAGTTTTAACGAAAATATCACGACTTAACTTAACCATCGTCAAGGGCGTACAGTTGACCTAACCGGGCATTCAGTAATTTCATATCGTCCCACAAACGCGTTGTGGTCATATCCGAATCGTCCACAACGCGTTGTGGTTGTTTGAGAACGGCCATGAAGCGAAAAAATATCTAACATCGGTGTGTGGTCACTTAGGTGCATCCACAACGCGTTGTGGCTGTTTTTTCGCTCACTGAGCAATTTCGATGTTTGGGCGTAACACACACACACACACACACACACATATATATATATATATATAATATATATATATATATATATATATATATATATATATATATATATATATAAAATAACAACACTTGGGGTTCATATATTGCAGGTCTTTATAAGATTTATGATCATACATAAAAGTAGTATAATATCTGGTATCCCAACCATGGTATCGTATGGTATCGTATGTCGAGAGATTTTACAAGTAATTTCTAAGTTTATAAGGGTGTAATAAATAAGCTTCTCTTATACAAAGAAGCTCATTCAGCATCAGTTCCAAATATATAATATATATACTTTTATGTGCTGCTCCTCATATCCCACATGACCCAAATAGTGGAAAGCAGTTTTAGAGAATAAAACAACCGAAAAAATGCTAACGACCTTTTGGAAGAAAAGACGCTGAAAATTTTGGAAAAATATGTTCCGAAAAGCGCAGCCAAAAGGAATGAGGAATTTTTTCGAGGCAAAAGCGAACAATATTCTGCAAAAGAAAGAGAGTAGCTGCGAAGTTAATTAATTGCGCAGAAAAGCAATACCAGGAAAGTAATACGAGAAAGACTGGAGAGTCGCGATAGGGAAATACAAACCCTAATGAAGGGCCATACAGAGAGGAAAAAGGAAATGCGATATAATTAATAAAGGAAAACCCAAAATACTTCTACGGGTATGCGAAAAGGAAACAAGAACGCGCGCCACTATCGGGCCCTTAAAGAGAGGAAATAATGAACTAACCGACGATTTAAAACAAATATCTGAAACATTGAGAACCCAGTACGAATCGGGTTTCAGTACCCCAAAACGTGACGAAGTGGTACCTGCCAGAGATGCATTCTTTGAAGAGAAATTACGAGGAGATTGTATAACAGATTTTGATTTTACCTCAGAACATATAGCGCGAGCTATAGGACAAATGAAACCACACTCGGCTGCAGGTCCGAACAAATGGAAAGCCTTACTGGTTAAAAACTGAAAATTAAATAACTATACCTCTATGCTCGATATGGAGAATATCCCTGGACACGGGGGAAATACCGAGTATCCTGGAAAGAGCAAACATTGTCCCTATATATAAAGGAAAGGATGGATCTCAAGCAAAGAACTATAGACCGGTATCACTGACGTCCCATCTCACCAGTATTTGAAAAAATATTTAGAGAGAAAATCTGATTTCTTGAAGACGCTGAAAAGATTCAGTGAGAATCAGCACGGATCCCCATCAGGAAGATCATGCCTATCACTAACAGAGCACTATAACATCATCATAGACGCACTTGAAAGCAATAAAAACTACGTCATACAAATGTGATCATAGTATAATAGCACATAAAAAATGGGAAAATGCGTCTACAATTTCTTCAGAGAACGTCAACAGGTCGTACACATCCAAGGTGTATATATCATCATCAGAATCGGAAGTACGCAGTTCAGTACCACAAGGAACAATATTGGCCCCATTCCTATTCAGTATCATGCTAACAGATATAGACAATGAAGTAACTAACAACAGTATAGTAACATCCTTTGCAGACGATACAAAGATTAGCAGAAAAATCAGTGACGCAGAAAAGGTGGAGGCCCTACAGTGGGACACGAACAGAATATACAAATGATCAAAAGACAACAACAGTGGAAAATAGGAAAGGTAGAATGTGTAGTGTTCCCATACTAGAGGCTAGACAAGGGACACCCTCAACTCTAAAAGAAAACAGCCTGGTTGTCAGGGGGTCAAGACTATACAATCAGCTTCCGAAGATGATTAGGAACATTAATTACTGGTGTCAACGTAAAATTCTTCAAAAGAAGACTACACACCTGGCTCAGGACAGTACCAATAAACCGGGGGGGGGGGGGTGCCTGGCTATGTGCGATGGAGATCGCAAGAGAGCAACTCCCTCCTCCACCAAGCCAGGCACAGAGGTGGGGCCACCAGCTTGACCTTCGTGTGAAGAGTGACTAACGCACGGAACCGCTACGAGGTTACGATATATACAGTATACAACCTGGCGAATCAGAGTTAGAGGTACCAGGTTTAAATCCTGCTTAGGGATATATACCCTATCTGGGGTTAACATCGTTCAAAAAGTTCTTCGTACCATTCGTAAATTACTGAAATCAAAGGCATTTACTGAAGAAGTACCAAATATAGGTATCTAAGAAATTCCACGTCATGACTGCCCTAAATTTCACAAAGTTGAAACAAACAAATAATAATAACACCATATCAATATAAGTACAGCTTACAAATGGATGATACTACTTCAATTTTCTGCAAGGAATACAATCACAGACAGGATTACAATCGCCGCATTAATAATGAAGGTTGTTCTTTCATTACCCATGAAGCCAATAATGAAAAAAGGTTCCTCTTTTTGTAATTCATAATACAAACAACTTTAATGAAATTCAAGGTTCCGTCCTCGGCTATTTACACTTTCATTAACAATAGGCCTATATGAAAATCAGTCTCTCTACATTAAAATAGACTGCAACGAACCATCCAGGACGGCATACGATCTTTTTTTGTGCATGCGCAACCGCCACTACTTTTAGCATTTTTCAAATTTTTTAGCTTTTGGTGCCCGATGAAATAATGGTAGACTATTACATAGCTCTGCGATGTCTTTTCAGGCAAAACACGGCGTAACTCCTACGAAAGCGACCAGCCAAACATAAATTTTGCTTACAGTGAATGACTGCCTCCACGAAGAACCTCGAGATTCTACTGCGGTACTCAAAATTTTCTAAATGTGTTTTATATTAATGCTCGAAGTTTAAGAGTTAAATTTGATGAACTATTAAATATCGTCCTTGACCAAAATTTGAGGTTGTACCAATTACTGAATCCTGGTTAAATACAGAGAGTAGAGATTTTCATATCCCTGGTTATGAGATGTTTAACAATGATAGAATAGAAAGAAGAGGTGGTGGTACAGTACTATACGTCCGGTCACACTTAAAACCCAGAAATTGATAATATAAATGCGACGTTTGTTGAAATTAGCGACAATTCACGAAGGAAATTAATTATAAGCCTCCCCTCTCAGACTATCGAATAGACTTCAGGAACTAATTTTTGATGCAAATAGCGAACATGATGCGATAATTATGGGAGATCTCTGTAGGGAGACTACTTCTCTACCAATGATCAGAGGCAAATAACATTTGAAATTAAAATTAATGTCCATAATTTGGAGAGCCTCTGGAATACGTTTTGGATTTTAAGAGCTACATTTCGTGACACGAAACTACGACTTTCGACCCGGATGAGGCTCTATTAACCCTTTCGATGCGATGTTCGACGGTAGGAGACGATTTTTTATTAGCGTAAAACGCGATATTCACTTCTCTCTATGCCCGAAAAAAGTTTCCATTTACGCGGTGTTCGACATTTTTACGGAACAGGCCTTGGAAACGAAATCCGCGTCTAAAGAGTTAATGGCGCATGGATTTCTTTCTTTATTTTAACGTTTAGAATCAAGTAATATCCCATTACGTAAACAGAGACTGGCAAAGTCTGTTAAACCTAAATGGTGGAATGCCGAAATTAAAAGTAGCTTAACATTAAAAAGGAACGCATATTTTAAATTTAAAGAATCAAATAATTTGTCCGATGAAAATGCTTACAAACTATTGAGAAGGCGAAGTGAAAAACTTATTAGAAAAAGTAAACGCAACTATACGTATATAGTGAACCAAATTAAATCGAATCCGAAGGAATTCTAGAATTATGTTAGGCATAAAAAAAGTAGCTTCGCGCACTATTGGTCCACTCATAGGCGAAAACGAAATGACGGAAGTTTTAAATAAATTCTTTTCTTTCGTCTTTTTACTAACAAAAATATGAACAACATTCCCTTTTCCGTAATAATGCTCAGTTATGATCATTTAAAGCTTCACGATTTTACCATTAGTGAAACTAAAGTACTCTCGGCCATCGGTAAAACTATTCCTAATAAAACTCCAGGTCCAGATAAGCTCCACACTCGGGTACTTATAGAAATAAACTGAGCAATAGTCTCTCTTCTCACATATATATATTTATTATTAATAATAATAATAATAATAATATAATAATAATAATATAATAATATAAATCGTTAGTCTGGAGAAGTTCCGTTCGATTGAAAACTTGCAAACATTACGCCAATATTTAAAAAAGGGGACAAATCGCTTTCGGGAAATTATCATCCCATCAGCCTGAATTCAGTAGTTGGTAAACTTATGGAGACGATCGTTCGTGACAAAATAGTTAATCACTTACAAATTAATAAATTAATCAAAGATTCTGACGCGGCTTTCGACGTAATCGTTCTTGTCTTACTAATTTGCTCAATTTCTTCAATGATATTGTAAATATATATGACGAGTGTAAAACAGTAGATATTATATATTTCGATTTTCAAAAGGCGTTTCATAAAGTGCCCCCATAGAAAATTATTAGCTAAACTTCATTCTCACGGAATTGATGGTAATGTTCTCAAATGGATTAAAAATCACATCGACATGGGAATCAAGAGGATATTTTCAAAATTTGCGGATGATATCGAACTTTGAGGACGAACAAAATCAGTGGCAGAACGGTTTGCAGATTCAAGAATATAAATTACTCGAGTAAGCAGAAATGTGGCAAATGTAAAACGTTGCATATTGGTAAAAACAATATTAAAGAAAAGTATTTTATGCGCGACAATACACTGACAAATATTACCGAACCAAAAAGATTTAGGTATTATTGTTGCCGACACTCTTAAACCGAATAAGCAATGTATCGTAGCGGTCAGAAAAACAAATAGAATCTTAGGATTTATCGGTAAACCATTCGAATTTAAGTAGGAGAAAACAGTGCTGACATTATACAGGGTGTTCGGAAAGTCACTGTGCACTTATATTTATTTAATAGCATACAATAGTATAACATTGCATATATGATAGAGGTTATGGATGGGACCATCAGAACTTATAAAAGGTGTTGAAAGTGATGTTCTTTAACAGCAATACAGGCCTGGACCCGTCTTATTTTATTTTGAAACACCTTTGTCAGTTCTTCTTTTGAAATGGACCTTATGTACGCAGTTATTGCAGTTCTCACTCAGGTCAAGCGTGAGTGGACGATCTCGATTATATAAGTGCACAGTGACTTTCCGAACACCCTGTATAATTGCTTAGTACGCCCTCACCTGGAATACTGCGTTCAGTTCTGGTCCTCATATTTACGACAGGACATAAACAGAATGGAAAGGGTGCAGCGATGGGCTACGAAGATGATTCGTAGACTTAGAAACTGCCTATTTAGAAACGTTAAATTTATTCTCACTCGTAAAAAGGCGAATTCGAGGAGATTTAACCCAGGTCTTTAAAATGATTAAAAAGTTTTGATAATGTCACGCCGAAAAATATTCACCTTCAGAAATGCAGATAGAACTCGCGGTAATGATCTTAAATTAGTGGGCAAACATTTTAATTCTAATGAAGCTGAACATTTTTACTTCAATCGTATCGTTAATCGTGGAATGGATTGCCAGCCAGCGAAGTTCAAAGTAATTCGGTGGAGTCCTTTAAAAAGAGATTAAATGCTTATCTTGCTTTAAACCCCAAGTTGGAAGCGTTTATTACCGCGTAGAAGTATTGTAGAATTTTCACTCGGATTCCCTTCATCTTTACTTGAAAATTTTCACTTTATCTTCAAATTCCTCTCCTTCTTTTCAACATCTTTTCTTTTCTTTCCTTTAAAACTTTCACTCGCCATTTTTTACGTCTTATAACCTTCTTTCTTAAACAGACATCCTCGTAGGGACCAGCCGGTCTGTTGCTCTTTGGTGTTCTTTGTATTCCTTTGTATATATTGAATTAGTACCTGCCATGTAAATAAAGGAAAACTTCCATTTTACATACTACATCGACATTTTATGCACTATTAAAATTCTATTTTTACATGTAAATTAAGTGGAGTGTGGAATAGCTTAACCACGTTACATATATACACACACACAATATATATATATATATATATATATATATATATATATATATATATATATATATATAGTTTTAATTTCGCGTGAAAATTAAATCTTTAAAATGAAGACATGGAAAAGTGAAATAATCCGATATTCGAGATCTGGACGAAGAGCCGAGTGCGTTATCAGAAAAAGTGCATAAATCAGATCAGGCGCAATTAATCTGTCGAGGGAAAAGAAATTTAACTTTACAATCTTTTTCACTTTGAAGCTTGAAAAGTTTTTTTTTTTATTTTATTGTTTTTTCCCCTCTCAAGGAGTTTAGTTCAAATATAAACATTTGAGAGCTGTGTAACTTGTTATATGTCAAGACCTCGAGAGAGGCCTTCTAAGCGGAAATTATAGTTTAATTCTTTTTTTCCTCGAAAGGCGGAGCATATGAATAACGAAATTGAGATTAGCAAACAGGTCAGAAATTTATGTACGAATGACGTCATGTAATGAAAATGTTTTGATAGGTCATTCAGATATTGAAAAGGAGGAGTTTCTTTAATCCTATGGTGTGATTTAGATATGATAGTCAGTTGTAGTTATAACCCTCAAAAAGTGAAGTGTTGTAATTCGCTTCTGAAAGATGTAGCACTTTTGATTTTATAAGCCGAATTTAAAGTGTCGCAATTGTTCAAATAATTTGAATCTCATTGTTTCCTTGTTTCACATGCCGTTTCACGAGTTTAATTTATGGTTCCAAACTTCTTTCTGTAAATGAGGTTTGTGAAAAGAAAAACCGAAAGTGTCCGGCATTTTTAATGTAATTTTGTTTATACAGTATATCCAAACTTTAACTTATAACCTTGCTGAATTTATTGTGTTTCCTCCGTGGATAACTTTACAATTTTTGTGTTGAGCAAATATCTACTGGTGATTTTGTTCCCGAGGAAATCTGCCGAGTTCGCACAGGATTTTTGAAAAGTCTGTGAAAGAAATGTTTGGTGGAATTTTGCCGAAAAATTCTGCGGAACTCGTGCGGAACTTTTTGAAACCAAATTCTCGTATTTTTTGTAAGTAAACTCTTATTTTAAAGAATCTGAATTAAGTGTTATTTCTTGAGTCACATATAAAACCCTCCTATATATACCCTTTAAGACTTAATCCAAGTAATTGAAAAAAAAAAATTTCAGTGGGTTGAGAATCCTAATTTTATCTTTGAACAAAAATTTGTAAGTGTACATCTGTATACTTATTTTGAATTATCATAATTTTGCCTTTATTTTCGATCACTGAAGCAATTCTGCGAGGCATTGATAAACACAGTCTTTCGCAAAAGTCTACAGTACTTTCTTCTACCCAAACTGCTTTAATGGCTTTTGTTAAGGCAGTTTTTTTAATGTAGAATTCCTAACAGCTACTTTCCTTTTCAACAATACCCAACAATTCTCAATGGGGTTGAGATCCGGTGAATTACCTGGCCAAGGACCAAGTATCCGTATACCATTCTGGTTTAGCCATCTTTTGGTAGTTTTCGTTTGGTGGCATGGGGCTCCATCATATGGTTCATTCCTGAAGGGACAACAATAAACGGGAAGTTTACCTTGAAGTGCTACAAGAGAAGCTGTTACATTTCATGGAGATTCACAGTTGTGGTTGGTTCCAGCATGATGGAGCCCCATGCCATGCGTTCTCACTGCACGGCAAAAATGGGGAGGAGCTCCGTCTTGTTGGAAGTACATACGCAATCGTGGTGCTAAAGGTACAACTTCTAACAGTGGCGGAAGTTCGTCTTGCAGAAATCGTAGATAAATGCCACCTGTAAGACCACCTTCGAAGATAAACGGACCAATCAGCTGACCGTAGAGAATACCACACCACACACTGACACTGAACCGATGTTCAAAATTACTTTCCACAATGGCATGAGGATTCATTTCTGACTAGGGCTGTACCGGATCCAGAGTCCGGCCGGACTCTGGATCTGAGTCTCAGTCCGGGTCCGGCCGGACTGTCCGGCCGGACTTCCCACTTTTATTGAATTTTGTCCTTAAAAGCTCACTGATATTTTCTTTATGTTCCAAATCCAAATACTTGTTTCCACTAAACATCACAATATAGATCATACAGTGTACGTTTAAAATTTCTCAAAAGGAGTGCCATTTCATCTTTGCCAAAGGGATTGTCAGATGGCTTAGGTTTAGTAGATCATAGGACAAAATGTACTGGTATTAAATCATAAAACAAAATGTACTGGTATTTCTTTTATTTTTGTGATATACATATAATGTCTGGCTGCCTTATGGTTTTCTGACTTTTTCTTTAAAATATTTCATACAAAATTATACCGTATATAAATTTAAAACTCAAAACTCCGAAAAAGACTTTTAATTCCACCTCTATAGTGTTATCATACATATCGTACATACTATAGCATATTCTAGTTAAGAACTCCAGGAAATTTGGGAATGCTGTGGTGCAGAAAAAGAAGTTGTTCCCCGGTATTTGGCAGTAAGCTTGCACGCTTTTCCTCAAAAAAATTTCCTGCTTCTGAGAAAAATCGCTCAGAATATACTGATGATGCGGGTGTGGACAGATATTTTTTTGCAACTATGCTCAGGTGTGGAAACTGTTGCTTATTTTCCTTCCACCAGCTCAATACATCATCATCTTTACCTTTAGACAATATCGATAGCGTTTTTCCAGCAAAATACATGTTAATCTCCTTTCTTAGGCTCTCTTCTGTTGCTTTTTCCTTATCTTCAGCTGATAACTTTCTTTTTTTCTTTTTTTCGCCATGAATCCGCACTTTCATCTGACTCGCATTCAATTAAATAACAGCTGAGGAAGTCACTAGCAATGTCTGATTTTACAACTGTCGTTGATGATGATGGTCCAGCAAGTTTTCGAGATGGAGAAAGTGATGTACTTGATGTTGTTGAAGAGTTATCATTATCAGAGTCAGATGCATCTTCACTTTTGCTTTGCATGTTTGCACAATTTCTTTAACTTCTGATAACAACCATTTAAAAGCTTTATCTTTCAGTTCAGTATCAGAAAACATACTAAGTTTGTACCTTGGATCTATGGTAGTACTAATAACATATTGACGACTATCATAAACATTATTTAATCCTTTTCTCTCCTTGTTTATGAATCGTTTTTCCATAGCTCGCTTCAGCTCCCCTTTCATTGTCTTAACTCCACTGTCCTCCTCTTGTTCACTTGAAAGAAACCTGTGTAGTGCTCTGACATGTGCTATTACAGATGACAACATTGACTTAGATTTGCTGATGTTTTCTGTTACCATGAAAAAAGGCTGCAAAAGTCTGAGAGTCTTTTCTAATAACTGCCATTCATTGGTAGTCAGTGATGGAATATTTGCATGCTCAGCGGTATAAAGCTGCAAGCATCTTTTAAGGGTTTCCATCCTTTGTAACATCAAATAAGTGCTGTTCCACATCGTTGGAACATCTTGGATTGGAAGTAATGTTTTGCTAAGCTTGGGGTCAATTTCTTTTTGTAGTCTTCTCAGTTCATTGCAACCCAGCGTTGAATGGTTAAAATGAGTAGAAATACTCTGACTCGCTAATGAGGTCACTTACAGAACGCTGGGAAAATAAGGCTTCCTTTATTACTAGCTGTAATTGATGTATAAAGCATGATATGTTTACAGAGCCTGTCAGGTCTATGCCAAGCTGCATGTTATAGGCAGCATCTCGAACAATGATATGAAGTCTTTCTGGTTAAATTTGCCATTCAGTCAGCATAGATAGAAAGGCTGTAGCAATATTAATACCTGTATGTGACCCTGGAAAGTGCTTACAATGAGGAACACAATCTCGCTTTTCTAATTCATTTGTTATCCAATGAGCAGTCAGAGATATAAACGATTCTTGAGAGTGTTGGTTGTTCCATATATCTGTTGTAAAACTAAGGTATTGGGCCATGGACAGCTCATTTAACACTGCTCCTCGCAACTTTTTGTATGACAATGGTAGCATGGTTTCAGTAAAATATTTCCGGCATGGTATAAGGTATTTGGGCTGGAGGTGTGCTATTAGTTCTATAAATCCTTGATTCTCTGTAAGAGTAAAGGGCTGGTTGTCCATGGCTATCATGTTCATAATTTTTTGATGTATGATCTTTGACTTTTCATCATCAATTTTCCAAAGTTGTTTTGCTGAGAAACTTTCAAATAAAGTAGTCTGCTTCTTTAAAGCCTCTAATTTCCTTTCTTTAGGAGCAGGTTTTGGTACTTCTGCAGGATTTGGTGCATTCTCAGATTCTTCTTGGGCAATCTTGTAGACACTATTGAGTTTCGTTTTTACATGTCTGTGGAGTGGAGTGGTACTATATGCTTTTGGTGTGGAACCTCTCTTTATTTTAGCATGGCACAATTTGCATTCTGCATAACTCTCATCTTCATCTTTAACTGTGAAATACAGGGTGTCCCATTAGTCCGGCATCATAGGAGAAATTCATATTTTTCTATTTCTACAAACCATAATTCATATTTTTCTTATGCTCGGGATGCCAATTTCCCGTCCACCATTCTGTTCAGTGACGAGGCTGTTTTTATGGAAATGGTGAGGTAACTCGACAGAACACCCGCTACTGGTCTCAAAACAACCCTCACTGGTATACCTCTTCAAAGGAACAAGGTGCATCTCAGGTGATGGTATGGTATGGCAATTGGAAGGATCGCATCATAGGCCCCCTCTTTTTCGATGAACATGTCACTGGAGGCACCTACCTACGTATGCTCAAGGAAGAAGCATTTCCCAGTGTCTTGAACGAAGAAGGGAATTTCCAACATGGTTCCAGCAAGACGGCGCTCCTGCACATTACAGCACCCAAGTAATGGAATACCTGTACCAATAATTCCCTGGTCATTGGATAGGACGTCGAGGGCCTGTGGAATGGCCAGCTAGAAGCCCGGATCTCACGCCACTAGATTTTTATCTCTGGGGCCACTTGAAAGCGCTGGTATACGCTGAGAAAATTAGGAGTGTTGAACATTTGCGGTAGCGCATTATTGGGGCATGTAATACCATTACTCCTGACATCATTCACCGTGTGCTTGCTGACTGGGTATCACGTCTGAATTTGTGTACTGAAAACAATGGTGGACATATTCAGCACGTTCTGTAAATAAAAGCTTTTGTTTTGCCTTTTTATATTATTTTTCCTATGATGCCGGACTTATGGGACACCCTGTAGTTCCAAATAAAGGATGACATTGTTTTTAGTTTTTACTTTATTTCTTTAATTTTGATAAATTAAATGATGCATAAATGATGGCTAAATATGGTTTAAATGCATTGATGCAATTTATAATAATTAAAGCTGTGAAGGAGTTTGATACTGGCCTGAAAATAAATTGAAAAAATATTGAATAATAAACCTATATCTAAATTATAGGGATGGGTGGTATCGATATCTAAGTATCGCCATTTCTGATACCATTAATTAATTAAGCATTTTCTAAATTTATAAAAGATAATAAAATACTTGTGAAACGAAAATAGAAACTAATGTATTGTCACTCTCACCTCCCAATGGTGAGTAGAGGGGATATACTGAAAAACCAGGTGTATTGTTAAAGGAACTGAATAACCATTAAAACATGAAATAATTTTATTTGAAATTTGTAAAAAAAGTCAAGTCCGGCCGGACTTTACCAAAAAGTCCGGCTGAGTCCGGGTCCAGCCGGACCCAGAAATCTTGAGTCCGGTACAGCCCTATTTCTGACCACACATATGAATTGCGAATGTTGTTGACACCGTCGCGGGTATTAAGCCTCATCACAGAACAAGATGTATCGATGCAATTGTCGATCAGCATTGAGGCAATTACAAAATTCCAGCCGTTGGGAATGATCACCAGGTTGGAGGTGCTGAACGCGCTGTATGTGGTATGGATACATGCCTTCTTCGTGTAACGTTCTACATACTCTCGTTTGAGGAACTCTAAGATGTATGGAAAACCTTCGCGTACTAACACGAGGACTCCGCTGTACCATCTGAATAATGTTTTCTTGTTCAGCCATATCTTGTTGTACCAGACGCTCAGATAAAATAGTAACGCTAGGAAATGAACCGCTCTCTCGCAATCTCCAGAAAACGTTGCTAAACATTCGTCGATCCGGAATTCTTCGCTTTGGAAAACGTCGCTGGTATTCAGCGACAGCAGTAGTAGTATTTCCATCGCAAAATCCGTAAACATACATCATATCGGCATATTCGGCATTTGAAAACGTAAAAGACAAACTGAACACACGAAACGTCAACTGCACGCTCTGAAACACAACACTCTACTGTGTAGTTAGTTCGGTAAGTAACTGTCAATTCAGTTCAAGGTCACGCATGCGCATGCTTGAAATTCAAACATCCATAGCTCCATAACTGTTAAGAATCGAACGTATGTTCATATGAAGTTTTTGGCTGAGAATGACCTCAGCTATAAACTCCCAAAGTTATGACATTTCGTCGTGACTCACCCTGTGTGTGTGTGTGTGTGTGTGTGTGTGTGTGTGTGTGTGTGTGTGTGTTTTAGCATAAACTTCACAGTCTAAAACAAACTGGAGGTCCAAGACAACATAAAATGTTTAGTGTCATTGTTGTGTTAGTGACCATTAGGTCACTAACAAAAAACAAAAAAACCCAGCACCCTGAAGTACCGGGAAATAGCACGTTTCTCTAGAAAGCTGATCCAAAAACAATATTGACATTCGGATATTCTGGATAAAAGGGAATTAGAAAAAAAAAATAATAATAGCATGTTTGAGCAGTTTATTTTTTAAGAATTGCCAGGGAATGAACCCGTCATGCTTGAATTGTCAGGAAAGTTGTCCAAATTTACTTTATAAAAATTTGAAGAAAATTTTAAAATTTAGTGGGAAATATGCACTAACAAAAACTATAAGGATATATATATATATATATATATATATATATATATATAGAGAGAGAGAGAGAGAGAGAGAGAGAGAGAGAGAGAGAGAGAGGCTAACAAAGACCCTAAAATCCACTCTAGGCTATCCCAAGAAGGAAGTAGAAAAGTTAGAGATATCAATGAAAAAAAGAACACTGAAAACTTATACCATGCTTACACCTATAGAAGCGCAAAACTTTCACGCAGAAATAATAGTAATAGTAAAGTATAGAATAGACAAGGTTCTCTCCCTCTTCCACCAGCCACTGCTGACAGAAAATAGTGGTGAAAGAAGATTTACGGGGAAGAAAGAAAAAGTATAATGAAGAGCATAGTTTCAGAGTTCATTCTCACCATGCGTCCACGTATCTCGTATACTCAGTTACGCATTAAAAGACAGCGGAAAATAAAGGATGTCATTCTTAATCGAATCTACACCATGCATTTTGTTGTTTAAGGATTTTTTTTTTTTAATTTATTATTATGTACAAGAAACAATCAAATCGTCCTTGCATCATTTCTCCGTAACCTGCCAAAGTCATTGCACTGAAAATTTATTATGTAGTAATTTATATTGCGTTCTTCGCGTACGAGTTCCTTAGATGAAAAACATTCAGTTTCCGAGCAGACCTGGAAGGAGGGATGAAGGAAGTAAGAGGTTTTACCCCGAAAATTCCCGGGTTGAGTGACCTCATGCGTTCAGCGGACTTAACCCATCGACACCTCACCCCGCTTGCAGCCCACCCGAAATTTCGTTCTTTAACTCGTGAAACTACCCATTCTTTAATGCAAATTGATGCTACTAAAATACCTATCCAACCTGTTTTTAAGAATATTAACTGAATTGCTTGCCGCGACTCCCGTGGATAAGCTGTTACACCTCTAGATTATCTTATAGTTGAAGAAGCCCCTCGCAACGTTTGTCTCAAATCTTTTACTCCCTTATTTTAAGGGCTACGTCGTAGCCAATGTCATAACACCGCTTCCCATTGATCAGCGAAGTTAAGCGACATTGGGTCTGAGTAGTAGGTGGATGGGAGACTGTCCTCCGCGCCCAGATTATGTAGCGACCCGTGGTTGGGATCACATGTAAAGCCGTAGGTCCCCTCCGTCATACGACCTTATTAGATGTTGCGAAGGAGGTTAAATAAACAATCTCAATCAAATGTCCTTATTTTAAAACCATTTTTTCTCGTCATGTTCCAATCGTCCAAGTTAAAGAAATTCTCATATTTTACGTTATGAAAAAGATTTAAAACTTTGAACACTTGAGTTAATTCGCCTCTTAAACGTCGAGTTTCAAGCGTATATTATAGATTCAGCTCTTTGAGTCTGTCTTCGTATGGTTTACCACGTAAGGTTGGAATAAGCTTTGTTGCGCGGCGTTCAACCCTTTCTATCATTTCTATATCGTTCTTCATATAGGGCTACCAAAACTGTACAGTATATTCTAGATGAGGCCTAACGAGCGACTTATATAATGGCAAAACAATATCTTTAGACTTATACTCAAAATTACGAGAAATAAAACCCAATACTTTATTAGCTTTTACTCGCCACTGAGAATCGTTTTGAGAATTTTAAATCTTTAGTAACAATTACACCTACATTTTTTCCTCAGAAGCTTCATTTAACGCGCTGTTTCCCAGTGTACTTAAATTTACTGTCGTGGTAACCTATATACGTGACTTCACATTTATCTATATTAAATTTCATTTGCCACTTAGAGCATTGGACCACTTTACTAAATCATTAACATTAAGCTGTAGATTCTCTCTATCTAGTAAACTACTTGCTTTACCCGCAATTTTAGTATCTATCGTCGGCAAATTTGAAAATTTTACTGACTAAATTCATATCAAAATCGTTAATGTATATTATAAAAAGGACTGGTCCCAAAATGGACACTTGCGGAACACTGCTAATTAAATTAGCTCACCTTAACTCTTCCCCATTAATTACTACCCTCTGTTTTCTACCAGTTAACCTATTATCAATCCAATTAAGAACTTCATCCCCTTATTCCGTCAGCTTTAAGTTTTTCTAATAATCGTTTATGCGGAACTTTGTCAAACGCTTTTTGGAAATCTCTACAGTCTACAATCATAAATACCGATGACGTCATGAAAAAAATTCCAATAAATTTGTTAAACGAGATTTATTTCTACGAAACTCACGGTAACTTTGTTTTATAAGATTATTGCTTTCAAGATGCTCGACTATACAATTTCTAATAACTATTTCTAAAAGCTTTCCAATTATAGAAGTTAGACTTATAGGCCTATAGTTACTGGCCTGTTGTTTATCCCTTTTTTTTTTAAACTGGAGTAACATTAGCCAATTTAAAATCCGAGGGAACAACCCCCGGCGATAAAGATTTATTAAATATTTGGGAGCTATCGAAGAATAGGGACCCCAGCCTTCTTTAGTTAGGCTTATAAGGCTAACTAACGAAAATATCACGACCTAACCTAACCAATCGTTAGGTTAACTGTACGCCCTTGACGATTGGTTAGGTTAGGTCATGATATTTTCGTTAGTTAGCCTTATAAAGCTAACTAAAGATGGCTGGGGTCCCTATTCTTCAATAGCTCCAATATTTGAACTAAAAGATCAAGTATTTCATTCTTTAACTCTTTTAGGTGCTTTGAGTAGAAATGGACTGGATTTGGCGATTTGTTAATTTTTGACTTATCTATATAGTGAGAAAACTCTTCAGCGTAAACAATGATGTCAGCAAGCAATAAAAAAGTCTCATTTACGTCACTGAGCATAATACTAGCTTAAAGCTACCCTGTCTGTAACTAACCAGAGAGAGAGAGAGAGAGAGAGAGAGAGAATTAAAGCAGACACTAAAGTAAACGAAATATAGTCAAACAAAACAATGACACCTGTAGGAAGAGAGATCAAACGACTTATAAAATCACGATCTGGAAAAAAAAAGATGGAGGTTTTTTCATTGTACAAAACAGAACAAAAGTGTCGCAGAAGAAAAGGAAGGCTATGTCATAGATTGCCGAGGAAATTCTGAAGCTTTGCAATACGATGATCATATGACCTCTGAGGCAAAAGGAAAATTCAATGACTAGTAACTAAAAAGCTCTCATTTTCTGAGAACACATATATATATATATATATATATATATATATATATATATATATATATATATATATATTCTAAACCAAATGTACTTAATCGTATGAATGAAACAATTCATTAATCTCCATTCACTCATTCATGTGAAAATTCATGGAATATTGAAATGAATACTAAAATACTCATCAAGTGACGTAAAACTGAAATATAGGATGCAACACACACACACACACACAGCTATGGATACCGTATAAAACTGCGACATTTTCCCATTCTCAGTTGTGGATGATGACATTTACCTTAATCATTTAACCTAACTTTCATTATACAGTATTCTTTTTTTCATATTTACTGATTATCATTAACAAACAATAAGTCAAACTATGGCGACACCACTGGTGTCGTGATGAGCTATGTATATATCGTAAATATTGTCGCGATGGTGTAAGCCTGTAAGGTAAAACACACACACACACACACACACACACACACAAAGCAAACATCGCCCCCTGCACAAATAGAGATAAGAGGCAAATTGAGCAAACAAGTGTTTTATAAAAGTGTCACTAATATCATATTCTTTAAGTTATTGACGTAATAAAGATCAAATAGTTGCATTTATAAAGTCTAATAGAGAACTATAAGTAGGTAAATCAACATTATATATGGATTTACATTCATTATAAAGGAAAGTCTCCCTACACTTGTAAATAACAACAGCCCCAAAACAAATGGAATGCTATTAAAGAATTTCCCGACCGAAATTGCTATATAGTGACGTCATCAGTACATTAAGCTACGCTTAGAGTCAAATAATGAATACACTGTCCCGAAATAAGATTAGAAAGAAGGAGGATAGCGGTATAGGCGACTTTGCAACTTGACAAAACGCGTATGGAGAGAAAACCTAAGGCATTACACTACCATAAATCAGAGTCGTAGTATTGGACTGCAGCTGTAGTACTGTACACTTCGCTGGGGCGGATCCAGGATTTGCTGGAGGGGGATTCGGTACGAGCGCCGAAGGTTTCTAGGGGGGTCTGGGGGCATGCTCCCCCTGAAAATTTTGAAAATTAAGGCTCTGAAAAACGCGTTTTTAAGCAATTTGAGGGGTGTTTGTTCAAGTTTATTAGCTTTTACATCTAAGTTATGTACTGATTTGCAAGAAAATTATACAAGGAAAGACAAAATTCGTGATAAGTCTTAAAGAAACACTGTTTTTACGAAAATTTCACAATATCAAAACCTAAATTTCTTTTGAAAATCATACTTTGTCATTCTAGATTTGTTCATTAATATAATTGAAGTTATTATATTTCTTGACAAAGTTTTGTGTTGACTCAGTTAATCTCTCGACTCTCAAAGACTGGATCGACGGGGTTGCTGTTCAGCGAACCGTTGAACTACAGCTTCGTAATCCACGGGCTTGTCGTAATGAACGCTCATCAACGCCAAGCCCGAAAAATCTCTCCGTGGACACACTCAGCCTCAGCCTCAGCCTCGCGATATACTACTCTGACTTTATACAGAAGCGATCGAATGTTAGACAGTTCACTATAGCTTACAACTTCCCAAACAGCATTTTTAGCGCTTTTTAGTCACTACTTTAGTGACGTTTGCATCGTTCGAAAATCTGACGCTCATCGTGCTCACAGTCACGTCGTCTGACTCGTCTCACGGACAGACAGTCACGGTCTCATTTGTCAGTTCTGAACTTCTGTTAGCAGTGGCAGCATTGTGGTACGTTAGTGTTCTAGTCTTCAAAATTGTGCTTTTTCTTTACTAATAAATGAAACCCCTCTAGATAATGAGTGAAAAGCGAAAACTCAAGTAGCTGTATCAGAGTTAAAACTATGTACCTTTGTTGCAGAGCATAATTTACCTATTGCAATACTGGATCACTTGCCTGGCCTTATTTCGAATGCATGTCCAAATGTGCAAGAACCAAAGGAACAGGTATTTTTCGCAGTATTATTGGTGATACTTACTTTAACAATCTTGTTTCTCAGTTAAAGAACATTAAATTTTCACTAATTAATTATTGATGAAACAACTGATATAGCAACCATTAAGCAACTTGTCCTGTTGGCAAGGTATTATGATAGTCATGTTCAGAGAACAGTGGATAAATATTTAACTTTATTAATTTGGTACTTTTTTGGAATATTTGGTACTTTTTGCTTGGTCATTTTGGTAGTGTTGATGAAAATATTTGGCAGCCCTGGGACACAGTAGTCCTAAGGTACCAAAGGAGTGGACCAAAAAATTGGTTAATTCCTGGTTGCTGTTTAACTCTTCTTGACACTGTAAACCGAAAATTCTATTGAATAAATACTTTGAATGAATATTGCTTTTTAGACTTTTGAGTATTAAAGTAAGACACAGGGTCGACTAACGATCTGAAACAAATGAAACAAAAGGGTATATTACATGCTTTTAGTGTTGTTTGTAAAATAACTTCTATGTTCAGTCAGTTAGCTTTGGGAGCGGGGCTTCTGGTTTAGAGTGGTTCTGGTTTAGGGGGGTTCGATCGAATCTCCCGAACCCCATCTGGATCCGCCACAGCTTCGGTAAGTAGTACAAATCTTTGCAGTATGGCTGGGCCTATCTTTCTTCTTATAAAGTTTTGATTCTTAACGGTTTCGGAGGGCGGAAAAATTTCTCTCTTTCAAGAGAATGTCTACTGTAGCAGACAACATGATCGAATGTAATAAGAATAAACCATGTGGAAACCAGATAAGCAGAAGAAAACTATATATAAATTTATGGTCAACCATGGGGAAAAATTGAAAAAAAAATGTAAATTAAACCGCTCCCAACGAACACGTGTGTGTGTGTATATATACAAACGCACGCACAAGCGCTTCACTGGTGTAGTGGTTAGCGTCGCTGACTATGAATCCATCGCCCCGAGTTCGAGACCCGGTGACGGCAGCCGGCGTCCAGCAAAACCCAGCTGTTCATCCTTCCACACAATAAAGAAAGTGGTTGGTAGATAAATGGGTACCCTAGGTGGCCAGATAAATGGGTACCCTAGGTGGACTAGTGGTTAAGACGCTGGGCTGCTGATGGGGCGTGGTTCGGATTCCACGTTAAACTGTAGGTCTAAGGTGGAGTGAAAAGCTTGACCTTCGTCAGGTTGAACAATTCGGGCGGAAGCTAACCAAAGGTTATATATATATATATATATACACATCATAAAATGAGGTTCGAAAAGGAAAGTAATTTGTGAACACTATTATTAAAATAAAGTCAGGTTTTCATGGTTGGTATAAAATGCATGAGCAGATGGTGGTGATCCAGAACAAAAATGGATACAGACATATACGTACAAACGTGTACGTACAGACATACACAGAGACTGCAACTGAAAACTCTTTTGTCTGTAATTGATTGTATTGGAGTATATAGATAGTGCATTTAAGTAGTTATTATAACTGTGTGATAGATTTTGAGAGAGAGTTACAAGGAGTTAAAGGAAATGAGGTATCACACATCTTTACAGCCGACTCTAGATGACATGACACCCGTGAGTTTCCTTCAAATACAGAAAACTCCAGATAGAAGAGTTATTACAGAAAAGCAAGAAGGCTCTCCCCCTCCTCCTCATCCCCGTGGGAGGGCTTGGAAATAGGAAAGAAGAAAACATTCAGCAGTTTGCAGTGGGGGGGGGGGGGATGCCGAGAAATTTAATAGGAGATTTGAGGACTGGAAATACACGAACATCATTCACACATTCAACATCGATCTACTCTCGAGGAGGTCGTCTAACCCAGATCAAGATTGTTTTTGAACGTATTATCGGAAAAGCCGCAAACGACTTCAGGAGGAAGCCTATTCCATTGATCGACTATCTTGTACGTGAAGAAATTACAGCATATATTGGTATTGAACCGTTTGGGTTCAAGTTTGCAACTGTTATGTCAAGTCGGGTTCGTGTTTAGTATAAAAAGTTTACAATAGTCGACGTTGTCGATCCTATTCAGAAATTTAAAAGCCTGGATGAGCTCGCTCCTGAGCCGACGCTTTTCTAAGGAATACAAATTAAGATCAGCGAGCCTTCGATCGTATAATTTATGATGAAAAGCCGGTATAAGTTTAGTCGCTCTGGCTTGAACATTCTCGAGCCTTTGTATGTCTTTCTCAAGGATGGGGACCAGAATTGCGTAGCGTGGGGTCTCTAACCTAACCAACGCGTTACAGAAAGGGAGAATAACTTCTTTGCTTCGTACCTAATCTGTTTCTTAATATAACCTAGTATTTTATTACATTTCTTTTCAACTTCAACAGTGTTTGGAAAACTTGAGATCATTGCTTATAAAAATCCTTAAATCCTTTTCTAAATTGGTCGTTGCAAGTAATAATAATAATAATAATTGGGTTGTTTAACCTCCTTCGCAACATCTAAGGTCATATGACGGAGGGGACCTACAGCTTTACGTGGGATCCGGACCACGGGTTGCTACATATTCTGGACACAACGGACGGTCTCTCATTCAACTACTATCCGATCCAATGTCGCTTAACTTCGCTGATCAACGGGAAGCAGTGTTACAACATAGCCCGGTCGTTGCTATGTTGGTCGTTGCCACCTCAAAGACACCAAATTCAAATTTGAAGCAACTGAATGATATAAAGACGCGTCTTTGCTTTTCCATCCATCCCCAAAACGAGGAACGTGTTTGTCCGACATGTCCTTCTGAAGTCATCCATTAAGAATTCCGTCTCACACACACACACACACACACACACACACACACAGTAAATAGGCGCCTTCGGACAATACAATGCAAATATTTAGAATCTGCAAGATTGTCAAGTTATATGCAAATATTACGAGATTGCAATGGCATTTTGGGATTAAAATTTCTCTTTTTGAAAGATAAGGTCTGGTCGTGAAACTCGTTGACTCTTATCGATAAAGATCGATAACAAACCTGGAGTTTAGAGACAGAACTTTTTCAATTGATTGTATACATCAAAATCTTTGTTTCATTAATATTAACTTGTTATTATATTATAAAGGCATATTGTAACTAACTTTTCATTAATGATTTTAACAATCCATAGGTGGTGTTACCTGCTATAGGTAATACTGGTTGAAAGGACCGGAGTTCATTACATTTGTAATTGTAATATGACTGCATTTAATTACATATACACATGTAATTATAATCGCAAATGTAATTGAAATTTTTTAGCGTAATGTAATTGTAATTGAAGCAAATTGCTAATTATATACTCACAAAGTTTTCAATTGAAGGTGTTAAAGTTTTCTGAAGTTATGTTTTGAGGAATTATCATACGCCTGGCAAGTGTTTTTTCCTTTTTTTTTTTTTTTTTTTTACGATAGTACTGTACGATGAATCAGTCTTGTTGCCAAATTATTTGTCGAGTCATGAACAAGTACTCGTACAGGCAGGTGGATCCTTCAGTTTTTGTTCTTCGCTAGTATAATGTTAGGTAAAAATCCTAGTGTAATTTTATTTAATAACAAAATTACTAATTGGTATTATTCTGGTTTACTTTGGATATTCTATTCTTTTTGGTGATAACTAATCAAATATCAATCACTTCTCATTAATAATATTTTTAATTTTTTTTTTTTGGGGGCGAATTTTTTTTGCAACACCGTAAACAAAATTTTGTTCCAGACATACGAATACTCATCTATTTATAGCCTTCCGCCCCCCCCCTATGAAAACCTTTTTTTTTAATAATTTTTGTGGCATTTCTTGGGTATTCATTAAAATTTGGTCATTTATAAGATCGTAAGAAAAAAAAGGAAAATGGCATATTATTCTAATCCTGACCTATGTGTAACTTACTTTTGCCAAACTACTCGTAACATATTCCAGTAATATTGGGTAAAAATAAGTACGAGACTCAAAATATCGAATGCTAATTTGTGCATACTTGGGTAAAGTTGCCAATGGTCGCGCATTGGTCCTAATGTCGAGCATTTGAATTAAAAAACCCACAAAATACTGTTACAGTGAAGGAAATAAAACTCTTGTGAAACATTACTTCTAGTAACGAAGTTACTAACAGTAACAGTATTTTGTGGGGGTGTTTTTAAGTCAAATGCGCAACATTAGAACCGATGCGCGACCATTGGCAACTTTACCCTACTTAGTTGAGCTAGTTTTACACATCAATCAATTTCCATTTCCTTAAAAATTAAATTTAACTTAATCCATTAACAGTGCAATATTTTCGTACGATATCAAAGAAGTAACTACGCCATCATCTGGTGGCAGAGAGAGAGAGAGAGAGAGAGAGATGCCATTTAAAAATTAGGGAAATTTTACTTAGTTGTTACAATGTACGTTAAAAATGGGGTTCGATAGCTAGTCAGAAATTTGTTGGGAAATCCAGTATGTGACATTTTAAATATTTAAATTGTTTAGGCGAAGCGAAGAAAGTTTACTGGGGTTACTGACGGGGCGCGAGACCACAAAAAAATAAATATTCTAGATGACCTTGACTTTGTACGCTCTTTGACTGTGATAAATGGAATTAATTTGATTTATAATAAATGCAATTTGATTTCTATATTAATAAATTTGTTTTACAGCTTATTAACTGCAGAGAGAGATTAGTTTTAAAAATCTCAAGTGGTATGCCGAGAGAGTAGTTAGTTTTAAATTTTAAAGTTGGCAAACCTGCGCCTCATTTTCAAATACATTTTCGCTGAAAATTGTAATCGTAAGATGCATTATATTACATATTGCTTTTTAATTTAAATTCCATTAATCCTAGAAAGTACAGGTCCAATTTTATTACCATTCAAAACGAGTAGTGCTTGGGTACCTGGTACCACACCTATACTGTCTAGGGTTAATTATAGCCGGCTTAGGCCGACTTAACCTCTCTCTCTCTCTCTCTCTCTCTCTCTCTCTCTCTTCTCTCTCTCTCTCTCTCTCTCTCTCTCTCTCTCTCTCTCTCTCTCTCCAATGTCATATTCATCTTAATTCGCCCCACCTTTAATCACCATGTTTCAAAAGTTTAATTGAATAAAATCATATAAAATTTATTTCGTGTTTGTTTCCTGTCCGCCACCCGAGTTTAGCGCAGTTTAAAGCTAGTCAAAATAGTAGAGCCGTTAAAGTTTCCAGTCCAGTATAAGTTCGATATAACAAATATAAGTAAACAAAAATCATGTTATACAAAAACAAATCATTACATTAAAAGAGACATTTTACTAACCATTGTCCACATGAATGAAAAAATTTAAGGAATTTATATTAATATTTCCATAATCTACTGATAATTTTGTTTGATTTAACAAAATTTCTTTATATTAATAAACATAAAAGCATAAGCATTAAACATAAAAGGTAAGAATAAAAACTGTCTTTTGCTTTACTATTTGAAGTTAATCACAATTCATTTAATATATAAATAATAATTTTCTTTAACTCTTTATGAAATTTTCGGGCTGTATTAAATGTATTTAAGCATATTCGTGGGGCCATGTTTAGCGCACATGCACATTTTTAATCTTGCGGCCCAATGAGATGAAGGAAAGCCACTCATGCGGCCCACTCACTAGCCTAGGTTGCCCATCACTGGCTACAGGACTATACTATACGTTACTGCACCATACGTTACTGAGTTCAACGTAATTTTTTTAATTATATGGGCATAGAATTATTAAATAATTTAGTTTCAAATGTTATTACAGGTTGTACAAGGAAAGCAGAGATGATGATCTCAACGGAGAAACGGAGAATATCCACATGGAAGAGAGAGAGAGAGAGAGTTACAAGGAAAAGAAGTACCTCAAAAGGCCTTGCGGCCCATACCGAGGAGGTACCAATGGCAACGGGTGCCAGGGAAAATTTTCTACACTCTCAAATAGTGTGCAAGATTTGGTCTAACCTTTTCTTGAAATGATCCACAGAGGAACTGTTCACAACTTCTGAAGGTAAACTGTTCCACGTGTCACATCTTATACGTAAAGTAATTCCCACACACATATCTTTCCTGAGGGTGGGCGACCAGAACTAAACAGCATACTCCAGGTGCGGCCGAACCAGAGAATTGTACAGAGAGAGCACAATCTCCTTGTTCCGAAACTGAAATTGCCTCCTGATATAACCCAACAGCTTCTGGGCCTTCTTTTCCACCTCTACGCACTGTTTCGTAAACTTAAGGTCGCTGCTAATTAGCACACCCAAGTCCTTTTCCAAATCAGTGGCCTCGATATTACTCCCCAAAGTGGTCTCGATATTACTCCCCAGAGAGAGAGAGAGGACACCTTATAAATACTTGGGAACTGAGGAAAACACCAATATGGAACACGGAAAAGTGAGAAAAAATTGGGAAAGAATGTATGAAGAATAAAGAAAATTTGCGAACCGGAATTAACAAATAAGAACAAAATAACAGCTATAAATCAGACTGGCTACAAACAGACATCAATAAACTTTATGGTAAAACCAGAAAAATACTAAACTTACATCAAGTTACCTGTATAAACCATTGCCTAGATTTACTTTCCCAGAAAACGGGGTAGGATAAGACTCATCGAAATAAACCAGTTACACCGATCTACCATAGTTAGTGTTAGAAAGTATTTATGAAAAAAAAACTCAACAAATGTCCAAATAAGGTTAGTATATGACCATCAAGAGAATAATACCGTGTCCCAACAAACTTCAGTAACAAAATTAGCCAATCACTTTCCAGTAAATAAGGGCTACGTCGTCGTAGCGAAGTTAAGCGCCATTGGGTCGGGTAGTAGTCAGATTGTAGTGGAAGACCGTCCTCTGCGTCCCGACTATGTAGTGACCCATGGTTCGGATCCCACGTAAAGCTGTAGGTCCCCTCCGTCATACGATCTTAAATGTTGCGAAGAAGGTTAAACAATGCAATCATTACATTTTTTGCAGTAAATAATATGACAGACGCAGTAGAAACAGGAGGATAAACCAGCAAAGAAAATGGCTAGAAAGACCAGAACTAAATATGTACAAAAAGAAAGGCTTAAAACATGGAAAGGAAATGAAAGAGAGAGAAGATTTACTGAGAAGTTCGAAAAGGTCTACATAGATATAGAGGAATCAGTGGAATGGCTGAAAAGGGGAACAATACAATCAGATGGAAAAAGAATGATAATTGGAGCTCAAGATAAAAGCTCTTTACACTAATGGCTTTGAAAAGATGACAGGACTCGCCCGGAATGGTAAATGCAGATTTTGCCAAGACGAAAGTGAAATTGTAGCGCACTTTGTAAGAGGATACAGAATATTAATGGCAGATGGTTACTACGGGTATCCCTCGTAAGTTAATAAGGATACGTTCGAAAACACCTCGGTAACTTTCGAAATCATTAATTTATGAACTTAACTTCTTATGGAAAAAATTGATTTACGTTCGGCGTCGGCCAAAATCGACTCTAATTTGCGCCCAAAACCCATTTTTTCAATATTTTTTCTTAGATATACTTTCCTTTATGTACTTATTAATAATTTATTGAAAAAAGTAACAATACTGCGCAAAACATAGAAAATTAGGCTTACTCACTAAAACATGATGTCACCTGGCTGCGTGTGAACGACGAGTAGGCCCTGCCATCTATCGGCGCACAGGAAATTCGAATGAGCACTGGTTAACTTATGAGGGTTTTCCATTAACTTTTCGCATCGCTAACTAACGGTAGATAGTTGTACACGCAAAGACATAATAGCATATGCAAACTACTACACTGGAAAATTTGCCACCTTTAGAACTGAAGTCAGCAAAATATTTTGGGACCACAATCCCCACCTGTCGGTAATGAGGAAGTTACAATCTTCTATGACAAAGTCATCCGGACAAATAGATTTATTGAAAGTCCAAGACCTAAAAACTGACTTACGAAGGACGTGGAACCTCTTGAGAGAGAGAGAGAGAGAGGAGAGAGAGAGAGAGAGAGAGAGAGATCGTGTCTGTCCTAAGAAAAGCAACCGGGTTTGTGAAGAAGATCCTAGAAAGACATCTGAGCCAAGTCCCAGGAACACCGTCCCCGCGGGAAATTCAGTTAGAGGCAATCAGAGAGACGATCACCATCTTGAAAAGAGCCCTCGGGAATAACAACTAGGAGATGCACGAAACAAGTTGGAGTGAACTCCCATACAGCTCTCGGAATAGACAAAGATTTAGTACAATGAACAAAGTGAAAGTCTAATGGGAGGGGAGATCAAGCTCGAGTCATGCAAATGCTACCTGACTGAACTCTCAGCTGAAAATGGTACGATCAGTCTTCCGCCCCTACAAGATGATAAACTACTCGTTACCAGCTCAGTACCTCGCGTATGTTTTAGCTTGATTGTGCCTTTTATATCGGCACTCGACCCACTTTGACAAATATTTTCTTCTTATAGTAGCAAGATGGTGCAGGTACTGCTTGCTTCAACTGAGAAAGGCCTAGCTCCTTACTTGTACAAGTATGTATTTGTAAAGACAGTAGCTTTGAAATCACTGTTCAAGTTGTGTTGGCGTGATGAACAGTTCATTAGAAGTGTTAAATTGCTACAAAAGGTCCATCTCTCCAAATACGCACAGTTTCGAAAAAAAGGTCCAAATAAGCATAAAATTTCTAACAAGTATAAAAAATTACTAACTGGAAAAATTCTGGTTTTATTTGAATATTTATTTGGATATTTTATTTTTCTTTGGCTATTTGGATGATATTCTATTTTTCTTTGGATATTCTATCCTTTTTTTTTGGTCACAGTGATAAAATTTCAAGAACCAAACTCAATCATTACTGAGTAATAATGTTTTGCTGTTTATGTGGCGAATTTTCTTCCGAAAGTGTACATGAGCATTACAGTGAATCTCGGGGTAGTGTCAAGTTAAGCGCCGCGAGATGCGGTCCTGAAAATATATTTAAGTCACGGGTCTCCATCACTAATAATCCCGCAACATCGGGTGAGACTGAACGAGAGATAGATCAACACATCAATGGTGACCCTGATCCGGTCGAGATCCTAATCACATTCGAACCCTCCTCACTAAGCTAGCATCAAATTAGTTGTGTGAGCGAGTCTTTTCAGCTCCCGTCGAGACAAGTTCCGAAGATGTTCACTCGGTGATAAGCATTTTGAACAATTCGTATTCATAAAGCCAGGCAATAAATTGGCGTTGCTAAATTTTAACTGCGTTTAATAAAATATTTTCCAAGTAAAACCTTCAAGTTCACTGCCAACTTCTTCATTCCGCCTTTCATTAAATAAATTAAACTGTGTGTGTGTGTGTGTGTGTGTGTGTGTGTGTGGTGTGTGTGTGTGTATATATATATATATTTTATATATATATATATTTTATATATATATATATATATATATGTTATACTTCATATATTTTTTATCTGACATATTCAAAACCTTTATGCTATGTTACCTGATCTAACGCTATACGCTATGTTACCTTAAGGTCCATATCTTGAGTATCTGTTTTTATATATGGCATGCTCTGAGGAGCTACTAATGAATGACTCAGAAATCTGGCAAGCTATTCATAAGTTAGATAATAACAAAAGTTGTGGCCTAGATGGCATACAAGCAGAACATTTAAAATGTTGCAGCCCTCGTATAATACCTATGCTTGCAATGTGTTTCACAAGCTGCATCATGTGGGTCTTTTGAAATGAATGGGCAGACCTGTCAAAGAGATATGTAAATATTTGGGTCACGTAATTACTCACGAGCTGCGAGATGAACTCAATTGATATTGAGAGGCAACGTAAAAAGCTGTATGTAACATGCTAGTAAGGAAATTTGGTATGTGTTCAGAATCACTTAAAACTTATCTTTTTAGAACCTACTGTACTGCAGTGTATGGATCCCATCTGTGGTGGAACTATACAAAAACTGCTGTGAATAAACTCTGTTGCTTATAATATTTTCCGTATGCTATGTAGGTGACCAAAATGGTGCAGTGCCAGTTTTATGTTTACTACGCACAACCTACCAACCAGCCAAATGTTAATCCGGAAGAATATATATAATTTCATTACTAGGATCCAAAACAGCTCTAATATGTTATTGTGCAATGTCCTGTCTTCACATACTGTGTACCTCTCACCTATTATGGCAATTTTGGTTCAGACAACTGCTGGTTTACAATACCTTATTTTTGTAATGTAGCAAAGATTGTATACTTGTATGTCAGGTTAAGTGGCTATGTTGGCCTTATTTTTGTATTAAGTTCAGTGTATGATAAGATTGTAGTTGTATGTTAAGTTAAGTGGCTATGGACTGTGAATGATCCGCGATGAAGATGTTTTGTTTTGTTTGTATAACAAACGTCATTACCCCAACAAGCGTTAAAACAAACAAAGAATTAGTATGAAACATATTTATCTCCCCAAATTTTCGATTCCTTGAGCCAGTGGTTTTTAACCTGGGGGTAATTCTGCCTTTTTCAGGAGGTGATAGGCTGGGGGGGGGGGGGGGGGGATTTTCAATATTTTGAGTATCATTAAATAAACCATTCCTCAGATCATCTTTTGTCAATTTTTGACCATTTTTCGTGATGGGTAATCCTAATTTCTCTGGAGAATTGTCGGGCTAACAATGATGAAAAGGTTAAGAACCATTGCCTTGGACTAACCTTCATTGAATCTTGGCGGTCTTTGTTAGTCTGTAGTTGTGCATTCACTAAAATTATCACTAATGATTCTAATATACTAAAAATACAGGTTACCATCGTATCATATGATGGAATTATCTTTTTCTGAAGAAATAGACGAAGGTATACAGACGGCTGACAAAAGTTAATAGATACCTTCGGTTTATCCATAGTTTTTCATTTGATAATGAAAGTCAATAAAGTAATAACAGATTTATTCAATTAATATATTTAGAATCGTGTCGCTTTCCACTTTCTATAACGTAAAGGTGACACACGTTCTCGCATTCCATTAATGAGTTTTACCATTTGTTCTTCAGGATAGTCATCTTGGTGTCTATTTACTTTTTGTATATATATATATATATATATGGGAATGAACTCAGAATGGTCCCCTGAGTTTTTTATGATACACACAGACAGTGCATGGAACAAGGAACTCTTCTGGGAAAATTAAATCCACTATAGTCCGAATAAGTAATGGTAAATGACAAATACCATAGTTTTTCTTTTTCATGATGCTAGCCCGACGTGGGCAACGGGTCACTCGCAAAGAGGTCCCATAAATATAGCTTCCCTCACCAGCTATCTGCAAAGCAGACAGGATCCAGCTTTGGGACATGGATCTAGGGTTTGGTATTTGTCATTTACCATTACTTATTCGGACTATAGTGGATTTAATTTTCCCAGAAGAGTTCCTTGTTCCATGCACTGTCTGTGTGTATCTATATATATATATATATATATATATATATATATATATATATATATATAGCGTATATGTGAATTTAATGAGTCAAGTAAGGTCAGGTCAAGTTGAACGGCGAAATAAAATAAAATCACATCCTAATTCTCTCTCTCTCTCATTAGCATTCTTCAAAGATTTCCCGTCATCTTTTGGGAAAGTTTCGTTTTTTTATTGAGGTTTTTTGTGGGGAGGGGTTCTGTGACCCCAGAAAATATAAAATTAGGGGATAAAAATAAGTTGAAGTTTAGGGAAAAGGGCTTTTGGAATGAGTCCATAAAAGAATACAAAAAAATAAAAAATTCAAATTTAAATGATTTTAAAATTTACTTTAAAGTTATATACGTGAATTGCTGTGTGTGTGTGTGTGTGTGTGTGTGTGTGTGTGTGTGTGTGTGTGTGTGTGTGTGTGCAATCAACATTTAACCCCCAATTCCTTACTTAATTCAATAATCTTCTTTCTTAATTTAACTCAATTGGATAATACCTTTGTGACCAACAAATCAATGCCATGAGGGACAATTTCTTATATGTTGCCAGAACGAATCTTTCAAAACAAAACAAAATGCCCATCATGAAAAACCTTTAACGGTATATATATATATATATATATATATATATATATATATATATTTGATGCAGTTCAAATTTGAAGTTTATCGTAAGCCTACTAATAACTTGTGCGCATTTTTTTCTGACCATCATCCCTCGATTAAATCCCCTATTTTCTCTGCTTGTTTCTTAGAGCATTGAGAGTTGTCAGTCCTGAATTTTTAGATTCCGATAAATGCAAAAAACTTCACCTTTCTACGTGAAGGTCAAAATATGATAAAAACCCACTCTAATAGGCAGTTTATTTCCACAACAGTTTCGATGCCCACTGCCCACTGGGCATTGAAACTGTTGTGGAAATAAACTCTGTCTATTAGAGTGGGTTTTTATTATCATATTTAGATTCCGAATTATGCAATATCATGAATATTGGTACTAAATTATGTTATCCTATTTCATTTTTAGATAACTCTCTTAGGAAAGCCAAGAATAGGTATTATAATAATGTAACTGTAAAGGAATTTGAGCGTAAAAATATTCTTAGCCTACCTTACCATGTTAATTTTCAATATCTTCCGACTTTACTTAAAGCAATTGGCATCAATGTAGTCTTTAAGTATAATAATACTTTTAAATCACGCTTAATAAAGAATAGTCCGGATAATCTGGTTGGTTCTGTGTATTCGGTCGGATGTGCACAATGTGACTTAGTACATATAGGTAAAACGTTAAAGGGTAAAACGTTAGATGTTAGGGTAAAACAGCAAATAATTTCAATGCATTGTTTAACCATATGTATAGATGTAATCGTAGCATCAAGTGGGATAGTTCTAAAGCGCTTGTTAAAAACAGAGATATAAATGAAAGAAATATTCTTGAATGAGCATTTATCCATTTTAAAAGCAATTTCAATAACAGTGCAGGAATGTATAAAAATGACAATATCTTGTTAAAATTCCTTTTGCCTCTCATTAACTCTTGTTAAGTATGTGCTAATTGTTTTGGTTTCCGCCACGTTGTATATATTTATGGGCATCTTGCCTTCTCTCTTCATTCCCTGACGAGGTGTAGCTCTGAATACACGAAAGACCTTGGAATCATTTTTCTTTTTCCTTGTGGGTTTTCGTCATTCATTCATTTCACGTGTTTAATTGTGAAATTCATCCCATATATATATATATGTAAAGAACGACGCTTGTATAGAAGGAACGTTCCGCACAAGATGAGGAGGGAGAACGAACAAATGAAAAATGAGGTAACCACCCGGGAATCGAACCCGGGATCTTCCGATTGCCGGTCAGATATGCTATCCACTACACCATGGGCCTCGATTATCTGACCGGCAATCGGAAGCACCCGGGTTCGATTCCCGGGTGGTTACCTCATTTTTCATTTGTTCGTTCTCCCTCCTCATCTTGTGCGGAGCGTTCTTCTATACAAGCGTCGTTCTTTACATTAATTATACTGTGTGTTGTTTGCATATATATATATATATATATATATGCAGTAAAATCACAGAATAACACGTGATCTTATTAATAAGCAAACAACCACAGGGAAAAAGGAAAAAGAAACACGAAATCCGAGCGCTTTCGTGATATATTCACATCTTCAAGGACAAGAAAGAAATTTCTTTCTTGTCCTTGAAGATGTGAATATATCACGAAAGCGCTCGGATTTCGTGTTTCTTTTTCCTTTTTCCCTGTGGTTGTTTGCTTATATACACACACACACACACAGGGTGTTTCAGGTCGACCTTAGAAATATGGAAAAGAAACACTTCATATTAGTTATGGAATTACTATGACAAATTTCAAATACCAAATACTAAATACAAATTACAAATTCCGCCAATTTGAAGTTTGTATTTGAAGTTTGTCATAGTAATTTAGTAACTAATATGAAGTATTTCTTTTCCATATTTCTAGGGTCGACCTGACACATCCTGTATATATACATAGAGCAAGGTGAGAGGCAAACAATAAAGGAAATTTTTGAATACCGGCGACGTGATGGTACGGTAACTTTCTTTCAACCGTTGGTAAAAAAAAAAAATTGAGGCACGTAGCATATTTCATACAGGACGTGACGTCAAACCAAAGTATCCAGGCGTGAACAAGTTATTCAGAGAGAGAGAGAGAGAGAGAGAGAGAGAGAGAGAGAGAGAGAGAGAGAGAGAGAGAAATAATTCGACTTAAAAAACAAAAATTTTGACATCTTACAAAATCAAAAAATCCCTTCTCAACATAAGGAAATATATTCTTAATTGTTAAACTACAAACACACACACACACACACATATATATATATATATATATATATATATATATATATATATATATATATATGTGTGTGTGTGTGTGTGTACGTATGTCGTTTGAATTTCATTCTCTACACGTGTACATTTGTGATTCAGCTTATATACGCACTATTGCGCGTATGCTAGAATATACAGTCATGCATACAGGTGTGATTTCAAATGCAGTTGTACAGTATATGACGTCAAGTTAACAGAAAAAGAGAAACATATATGTCAGTTTGAATTGTAGATCTATTATATAGTATATATATTAGAACTTTTAATGTATTTTCAATAGGATTAATGATCAGAATTACATTTCTTTCACTGATGACTAAGTAGTTACGTTAAGTTTTACGATTCTCTCTCTCTCTCTCTATATATATATATATATATATATATATATATATATAATATATATATATACTTGGCAATGATACTACGAGCTGCGCCTCATGTCCCGCAAAACTGCGTGTAGGAACATGGAAACGATTTGTAAAGAAAATTAAATGTCTTTCTCTCGTAACAAAAATATTCGGGGTTGTTTCACCTCTTACGTAACATATGTCAGAATGGAGCTTTTCGAGAGGTCCGAACTACTACTACTACACCGAAGTAGACACAAAAAGCGCCTTAAAGCTGAAATCTGAGGTCCGAGCTGAGACACAAACTCAGGACTGCCAAATTAACAGCCAAGCGCTTTATCACTAAGACACTGTAGCCTATTTCTGTTTTCAAAAGATCTAAACCAATTCGGTTGTTGAAATATAACATCCATTTACACGAGGGCATACCTGCATAAGGAGTGATGTTTTGCGACAGATAACAAGGAGGCAGTGCTGGTGCCCGGAAATGCCACATGGAAAAACCGGTTGAACGTCTTCTATCAGAGAATAAGGTAGAAGAATGTCTAGTTTACCATTGCTCTGAAATCCGAAAAAAAGGGGGAATTTATAAAAGAAAATCGTGCCAAATACTTTAAAAAAAACCTGTCAAAGTACAAACTGTAAATAGGAATCAATTTGAAAAGTGTTTTGTTGTTTTATTTATCAATAAAACTCCGAACGTTGCAACAAAATTCGTTCGGACCCTAGTGAGTGGCTAATCAAAACATGTTCTGTCTGCCCTGATATAGGGTAGTTTTTTTTTAAAAAGGTAGCGGACGAGATGGACGGGGAGGTGTAAAAATGGTACTAGATTTTTCAGTAGTCTTCGTTTTCATTCGTTCGTTCGTTCTCTCTCTCTCTCTCTCTCTCTCTCTCTCTCTCTCTCTCTCTCTCTCTCTCTCTCTTTCTTGGGCTATCCTTGAATGGATCTTAGGGTATTTGTTAGCCTGTAACTCCGTAACGTCTTTACCATGAAACAGTTGTTAGTGGGTACAAACCTTCGGACAGAGTGTCACACATTATTTTGAGATTTTACAGTCAGCCCGGTTTAAACTGTAATTGAAACGGTATTCAGCCTAAATCACAGGCCTGCGAATGACAACTTTGTACGAGTTGTTTTCTTACTAATAACTGATTTTATATAATTCATCTACGCTGATTTCTAATAAGGTGTCCATTTGTTTCTATCACGTAAAGATTTTCTGCAAACTGGAAGGGAATAAACAACAACAAAAATAAATATTATTTATTTCAATTTACATTAGGTACCTATTTCGCTTTGTTATACTAATTACAAATGCAAATAACTTTATTCCCTACAGTAGGTGCGTGGATGACAGGTGTCATCCATGCTGTTTGTTTGTAAAACGTTTTCTAAACGGAGTGAAATGCGCATGCGCCTCTCTCAGTACCTTTCGGGCAGATATCCGACTAAGGGGGGGGGGGCCAGGGTTGCCAGATTGGTCTACTTTTCGCGAATTGGGTACTTGGAATGGGCTGGCGCTACTAAAATTTAAGATTGGGCTACTTGCGACTTTTGGGCTACTTCCAAAAATTGTAATGCTATTTTGGGCTATTTTGAAAATCGATAAATTTTATTGAAATAAAATATTAATATATTAGTTGAATATATACATTAATATGAATTCCATATTAATTTAAATTGTATATTTTTTATGTTTTGTGTATGGTCGACTCGTATACCGCAGCCGTATTTAACTTTGAACCTTCTTCATCGATGTTAAAATATAATTCTGACATATACAAGAAATCTAACGACGAAGTTGAAAGCAATGAAGATGAAGAAGAGGAGTTATTAAATTCCATACAACTGTGATTTGTGAATCATATAAGGTAAATAAAATTTAGTATTTAAAATTAAATATAACGAAATTTTATATATATATTATTTTGGGCTACTTTGAATTCTATTTCGCTACTTTTGGGTAGTGTTCTCGTTACTTTTCTTGAAAAGTATCTGGCAACCCTGGTAACCGCTCAGTTGGCTATTGGCTTCCTGCGAAGCAAGGGTACTTGTGACGAAGCAATTATTTCCACTTGGATGACAACTGTCATCCATGCGCCTAAACTGACTACATTGTGAGTACCTGTTTTATTTTTTACATTCGTGTTATATATACTTTATTACAGTATTATTTTATTATAGGCCTATGTTATATGTTTTATATATTATTTTCTCTATATTATTATAGTTTAATATATTTTTATTTATATAAAATTTTATTTTTATAAAATTTATATTCGAACGATCATTAAACACGGGAGAAATACCGGGCATCCTGAAGAGCGCGAACATAGTCCCAATATATAAAGGAGGAGATCGATCCGAGGCCAAAAACTATAGGCCAGTGTCGCTTACATCTCATCTCACCAAAATATTTGAAAGAATTGTTAGACAGAAAATCTATGACTTTGGAAACTCAGAAAAAATTCAATGATAACCAACACGGGTTTCGGTCAGGCAGATCATGCCTGTCACAACTAATGGAACACTACAACATTATTGATTCACTTGAAAGTAATGAAAACTATGATGTACTATACACAGACTTTGCTAAAGCGTTCGACAAGTGTGACCATGGAATCATAATACATAAACTGAAATATATGGGAATAACAGGAAAAGTAGGGAAATGGATATATAATTTCCTTAGTGAGCGGAGGCAAGTCGTTACAGTACAAGGAGTATCTTCATCAGAATCAGAGGTCCTCAGCTCAGTACCACAAGGAACGGTATTAGCTCCACTACTCTTCATAATCATGCTAACTGACATAGATGAGGACGTTACCAGAGACAGCACAGTAACATCTTTGCAGATGACACAAAGATCAGTAGAAAAATACGAAAACCAGAAGACATAGGATCTCTACAAACCGACATAAACAAAATTTACAAGTGGACGGAAGACAACAATATGAAGTTTAACACCGAGAAATTTCAGCTATTACGGTACGGAAAAAGAGAAGACCTAAAGTCCATGGAATATTATACCCCAAATGGACAGGAAGTCCAGAGAAATTCCAGAGCAAAAGATTTAGGGGTTGTAATGACAGATGATGCGAAATTTGAAACACAAAATAAGATAGCAGTAAACAGAGCAAAGAGAATAACGGCGTCAGATATTGAGAACTTTTAAACGAAGGGATAGGAATGTAATGATCCCTCTACTGAAAACCCTGATAATACCCAAACTGGAATACTGCTCGGTCCTAACATCCCCATATAAAAAAGAAGACATTAGACAGCTGGAGGGGATTCAAAGAAGTTTCACAGCCAAGATCAATGGGTGCAAAGAACTAAATTACTGGGAAAGGTTACGAGAACTAGACCTATATTCACTGGAAAGGAGAAGAGAGAGATACACCATTATTTACACTTGGAAAATAATGGAGAAACTAGTCCCTAATCTTACTCTGAATCCCATAACTCCCCAAACAACGGTGGAAAGTAGAAGCGGTAGACTGTGTCGTATTCCCAAATTGAAGGCGAGACAGGGAACATCCTTAACCCTGAAAGAAAATAGTTTTGTAGTGAGAGGACCAAAACTATTTAATCAGTTGCCCAAAGACCTAAGAAACACGAAGGGAGTTGCAGTGGAAATCTTCAAAAGAAGACTTGACGCCTGGCTCAGAACAATCCCCGATGAGCCGGGCGTACCTGGCTATGTGAGGTGGAGAGCGCAAGAATCCAACTCACTACTTCACCAGGCCAACTCGAGAGGAGGGGCGACACGCTTGACCTTCGCGAAATGAGAAATCATCACGTGGAACCTTTGTAAGGTTGTAAGGTAAGGTAAGGAACTCAAAATTCATTTATTCTGCTGCAGCTCTTTCATGTTTTTAATTTTAATTTTATAACTACTGCATTACATTTTTTATTTCTAATCTTTTCAGGTATGAATAAAAAATGTCACGAGCCAAGAAACGAAAAGTTGACAGTAGTAGGGATCCGAGACTTTGGCTGCAGTGGCTCGAAGAAGAAACTGAAAGCGAGGATACAGATGGCGAAAATGAACATGATGAAAACCATCTATCAGAAAGCGATCACGATGCAGCATCGGAACAAGAAATGGGTGAACATGAAAGTGAGGAAGATGAAAATAGAAACTTAGAAGATCAAAACTATTTCCTGGGGAAAGATGGAACGACAAAGTGGTTGAAAATGAGGCCGAAACGGAACATTAGGACAAGATCTTGCGATATAATTACTCATCTTCCTGGCCCAATAGATAAAGGTAAGCAAACAATGTCTAAAATCGAAATACTAGAGCTTTCTTTGGATAAAAATATTCTTAACATCATTGCCTCATCCACAAACATTTATATTGAGACAATTAAAAGTCAGTTTGGAAGAGAGAGAGAGATGCCAGACTGACAGACTAGATAGAAATGAAGTCCTTTATTGGTCTCCCGTACCTCATTGGTGGCATTAGATGCGCAAGAAAAAACGCGGACCAGTTATGGGATAACTCAAAAGGAAATGGTCTAGAATCATGCTACCTTACAATGAGTGAGAAAAGATTTAGGTTTTTGATCAGATGCATCAGATTCGATGATGTACGAGATAGAGCGCAACGACGAGAAATTGACAAGTTAGCCCCAATAAGGAAACTATTTGAGCTCATGACTCAGCACTTTCAAAAATACTATTCTCCGAGTGAGTACACCACAATAGATGAGCAGCTGCTGGCGTTCCGTGGAAATTGCCCTTTCCAGCAATATACTCCTTCGAAGCCAGCAAAATACGGTATCGAGGTATTTGCTGCTGTTGATGCAAAGATGGCTTATACAATAAACCTGGAAGTTTATGTTGGTACTCAACCCGAAGGACCTAACCGCCAAAGCCGAAGACATTGTTTTGAGACTAACTGAACCGATCAGTGGGACCAGTCGAAATATCACGGGTGATAATTGGTTCTCAAGTGTCCCTCTTGCACGAAGGTTATTGCGAGAATGAAAACTTGACATATGTAGGAACTCTTCGCAAAAATAAAAGGGAAATCCCAGAGAGTTCTCGCCGAACAAACAACGACAAAAAGTCGTCACTATTTGGATTTCATAACGATGTTAACCTCGTTTTATATTGTCCAAAGAAAAATAGAACAGTTCTGATTCTATCGAACATGCATCACGATAATGCAATCGATGACAAAACTGCCGATGAGAGGAAACCAGAAGTGGTAACATTCTATAATATGACAAAAATTGGGGTGGATCTAGTAGATCAATTATGCCAGCACAACAATGTGGCGAGAAACGCAAGACGTTGGCCAATGGTTATCTTTTATAACTTACTAAACATTGCTGCAATCAATGCCCTCTGCGTATATAAGGCAAATCATCCTAATGAAGAGCCAAAGAGAACCCTATTTTTGGAAAACATTGCCTGGGAGCTGATCAAACCACAAATTGAAAGACGTTCTAAAATCAAGCAAGTCCGAACTGCAGTAAGAAGGCGAGCACAATTGCTCCTTGGGACGACTCTGGAAACTGAGCCTACCAGCCCTCCTCCTCCTCTCAAGGAGGTAGGGGTCGCTGCGATGCATGTGGCAGAAAGAGAAACAAAACAACAAGAAAATGGTGTGCTAAATGTTTCAAATGGATGTGTGGAGAATGGAGATCACCTAAAAGAAATTTGCTTAAACTGCTATGAATATGAAATTGAATTGAAGACTGTGGCGTGTGGCATGTTTCCAATTTTTTTTGTAATTTTTTTCTGAATGAATAAATTTCTTTCAATTTTGTCTAAAATACTTATGAAATTAAAACATTGTACGTTTCTGAATAAAATACATATGAAACAAACTTATTGTATGCATTTCCTTAGAAAAGTAATGAATTTATTACCAAATTAAAAAAAAAGTAATGGTTGACAGTCGTCATCCATGTGGCTAAACACGTGAGTGTCTTACACGCGCCTACTGAGGGTTAAAAAGAAAGAAGACAATTAACGTCAATTACATATTCATCTTTATTTGTCCTGAATTTTCTCGTGAGATCTATGCCTTTTAGTCTCGAATGTACGCGCTGTTCCTTTTATGTAATAATTCTGGAGTATCCCGTTTCAACATCCAGCAGTAATCAGCCATCATGCTGATGTCCCACCTTCCCTGATATCTCTTCTCCATTTCTTTGACGTCTTGGTGAAACAAGCATTTATAGGCAGTAGTTTTTAATCAAAATTTAATGAAAATTACTTACATATGTAATATGAAATATGACATTTTGTGAAAAATCTGTACGTGATGGCGAAAAATGAATATTTTTTTCGGAATCAGCGTGCAAAATTTACTATATAAGTGATAAAATATTTCGGACAACAAAACCATCGCAGGCCTGCGTAATACATTACTCCCCTAAAACATCGTTCATTGAATACCTTCCAGGGTAGTCTATAAAGTGGCGGAGTGTTGGGCTTTTAAGCTAAAGGTACCGGGTTCGAGTCTCAGGTTTCATCGATTAAGTTGCTACTCTGGGCCTTCTTCCGTCAGGTATTGATTCAGATCCCCACAAAAGCCGTTAACTCCTCCCTCCGTCACATGACTTTAAAGACGTTACGAAGGAGTTTAAGGAACCCAATCATTAGTGTTATTATTAGTAACTCGTACAACAGTCCCACATATGTCTTAAGAACATCATTAACCTATTTAGAAGCGGTATCACTGTATAAAGACCTAAAAAGTACATGCTCCCATTAAAAATAGAGGATCGATCACCCGAAGATCAGGGCCCCCATGTATTCTTGTTTTTTGCTTTACAGTACCAAATATAATAATAAATTAAATTGAATGCCCGGTTAGGTCAACTGTACGCTTTTGACGATTGGTTAGGTTAAGTCGTGATATTTTCGTTAGTTTTAACGAAGGTATCATTTGGTAATTGAGGCTGGGGGCCCTGATCTTCAGGTAATACCAAACCAGACATTCTACAAATGAGAAGAATCTTGAAGCCGACTCTTAGGCCGGCCGCACACAGGATCGTCTCGCGACTCACGACTGACGACTTAGGTCGTGACGACTCAAGTCGCGTGTGATTTTACATTGACAGAATGGGGCCCCGCACACTGCAGCAACCGCGACGCGATTCTGGGGGGAACCAATTCGTCAGTCGAGAGTCGCAAGATGATCCTCCGCGTGCGGCCTTAATTTATGCTCGCAGTTGGACCCTAAATTTACTTAATTTTAGTAACAATTGCCTTCCTTACATTTTCTGTAACTCCGTCAATACCCAACTTAATATTTTTGGTGCTACTATAGTATGCGGTCTACCTACGATTCAGCGGTCTACCTTTCAATTATAGTTTCTTATCTTGATGGATCACCTGAATATCAGGGCCCCCAGCCTTCGTTAGTTAGCCTTATAAGGCTAACTAACGAAAATATCACGACTTAACCAATCGTTAGGTCAACTGTACGCCATTGACGACTGATTAGGTTAAGTCGTGATATTTTCGTTAGTTAGCCTTATTATAAGGCTAACTAAAAAAAGGCTGGGGGACCTGATCTTCAGGTGATCCATCTTGTTTACTAATTGCTCGTTTACATCCCAATGTAAATCGCCCTTGACAACTGGTTAGGTTTAGTCATGATATTTTCGTTAGTTTTAACGAAAATATCATGACTAAACCTAACCAATCGTAGGTAGACCGCATACTATAGTAGCACCATATTTTCACTCACATAAATTATAAAGGACACGAGAGAAAGTCATTACAGTATTGAAGAACGTAAAATTATTAAGTTACTCTTCAAACCTCCTCATTTTACGAATATAGCTTAAAACACCATCATTTTCCCAAGTTTCTCCAAGAATTACAGTAGCTTCAAACGTGAATGAACTCCGAAGCATCATTCCATTATTGATTTGATTTCCAATTCCTTAATATGCGGGCGCTTACCGAGCAATAACTGGGGCCAATATTGCAAAATAATAAATCAAACTACTCTTTTCATCTACACGAAAAACTGACCTAGATACAATTTGATTTTAAATGAAAATAGTTCAAACTAATACAAATATATAAACGCCGCACTGTTTCAACGTCAACTGCGTATCCCTTCCTACTTTTGCGCTACGCACGCCATGGCCACGATGCAACACTGTTTCCCGTTAGATCAGCGAGGTTAAGCGACGTTGGGTCAGTTCAGTAGTTGGATGGGTGACCCTCCTCCTCCTCCTCCTCCTCCTCCGCAGTCAAAGGATGTAATGACCCTTGATAGTTCAGATTCATCATGAAGCTACAAATCCCCTTCGTGATATGACTTTTACTATGACGAAGGAAGCTAAAAAAAACCTCAAATACTATTATAATTATTGCCTGAAATTCAGGCGAAGGCTTTAAATAATCATTCCACAATGATTGCAATTATACAGGGTGATTCAAAAGTCAGGTTACATAGGGCTTTTCTGTTTCTTTGCAGGTAAATGAGTTATGAGACGTTATCGAAGGAGGAGCACATTGATGTGATATTTCTAGCTGGCTGCACGAGTGCATTGCCGTTAACGGTGGCCATATCGAACATGTGATGTGACTATTCCCCTGTATCATTACATAATACAGTATTTCCCTATGTAACCTGACTTTTGAATCACCCTGTACATTAACTTCATGCGTTTAAATCTAGATTAGGTTCTCAAAATCTTGAGTCGTATCTCTTGACGCAAAATGATATATTGCAAATTATAGGAAATTTTCAAGTAGTCACACGCTTCTAAGTTCAGCGGAGAAGGTTAATTAATTGTCTTGATGCCAAAAAAAAAAAAAAAAATAAGAAGTTATAAATAATTACAAAGTTTAGCTCAAAATTCAATTTAATATAATTGCATTTACGTAATTTTCTTTAAAATCTCTGCATGAACGTTTATACAGGGTGTTCGGAAAGTCACTGTGCACTTATATTTATTTAATAGCATACAATAGTATAACATTGCATATATGATAGAGGTTATGGATGGGACCATCAGAACTTATAAAAGGTGTTGAAAGTGATGTCCTTTAACAGCAATACAGGCCTGGACCCGTCTTATTTTATTTTGAAACACCTTTGTCAGTTCTTCTTTTGAAATGGACCTTATGTACGCAGTTATTGCAGTTCTCAGGTCATCAAGCGTGAGTGGACGATCTCGATTATATAAGTGCACAGTGACTTTCCGAACACCCTGTATGTATATATATATATATATATATATATATATATATATATATATATATATATATATATTATAAGTCCTCCACATTTTATATATTCGTATGCTCTAAGTAGGTATTTCTGTTCGACCGACACGCATGAAACATTACAACATATTCCGTTCTACAGAGAGAGAGAGAGAGAGAGAGAGAGAGAGAGAGAGAGAGAGAGAGAGAGAGAGAGAGAGAGAGAGAGATATGGCAAAACTATTAATGTTGTCCAAACCAAAACTTTTCCACTTCTGGTCTTTTATAATTGAATTTTTGAACTGTGGAACTTGTCCAACATCAATCTCTTTTCTGTATGCATTCGTCTGTCTTGCCTACTGTCCAGTGTCCATCAAGTACACTGGCGTATTTCCTTTTTAACTGAAGATACTTTGGCAAATGTTAAGATACTTTATTCGTTCTTTCGTATAGGTAAAAATTCCATTTTATTTTATTTTTATTTTTTATATGTTTTGTCTTCCATTTAGAGGTTAAGTAATGCGCTACTTTTTACTCTGAAGTCAATACTGTCTTGGACTATCTCCAATATCGTGTCCGCTCGTCGTGATTGGTTGAAAAGTGGTTCAACCAGTTCCCAATTGTGATTATATTAATCGTATCTTTATTAACTTCAAAGTTCGCTAATATTGCTTTTGGTCACCTGTCTCGTAAAGCTTAATAAAAGCACGTAATCCGCAATCTTGTTTCATTTGCTTTTTCAGCCAAATCCCGGATTACTGTCAACGGTTCTTTACGAGGTCTGACGCTTAGATTACCGCATTTGTGTCCCTGTTAGTTTTTACTCTTAAATGGATGGAGGTGGCGTGTTCATATTCTTTTTTATACTAAAGTGGGGTTCTGGAGGAGGGGGGGGGGGGACGAAGTGTTCAGTATAGTTTGAAAATAATTACTTCCCATTTAGCGCAATTTCCGTTTTTATTCGCGGATAAAAAGTAGGAATTCCGGACTCGGTAAAAAATAAAAAATTCTCATTTGGAAAAAGGTAAAAAGAGTTGTGACGTAGTTTCAGGCCCGAGGGGCGTTTTTCTTTAATAAAATCACCCTTAAAGCGAGAACAGGAATTAATCGATTTGAGAATTGCCTCCTTTGCGATTCCCACTTCTGGACGTATTTCTCATTCTTGGACGAAGACGGGAATGGGAAAAATGAACGAGATTGAAAACAAACGAACGTAACACCTTTGAAAATAATAAAACGATCATCCAGAAAGAATTTGTTTGTCACTAATCAAAAGTTTAAACACGTTGAAGCTACGATATATACATATATATATATATATATATATATATATATATATATATTCTTGTTTATTTACTTACAAACGAAACCCAGTAACTATTTTCACAAAATTTAGGTTATTACGAGTCATTAGTATCAACAACCAACCCGTCATGACTCGATCAAGCACGGTATGTGTACACTAGGGTTATGACATTTTTATAACCTCATGTTCCTGTATCATAAATCGATGAACTTTTGCCCCCTGACAGTGAAAATAACAGTTTTTTCGATATATTTTGAAAAAACTTCACCCCAAAATAAAAAATAAAAAATTAATAAAATAATAAATAGAAATTTGCATGTTTATTTCACAATTATTATACATAAACATATATTATATTATACAACATTATACCGATACAATACATATTAATTATACAAATACAATATTATACATTTACTCTATTATTGTTTTACTTATTGCTTAAAATACTAATATACTAATAATACTAATATACTATATTTGCTTTTGGGGTGACATTTTTTTTTAATGCTGAGGAATTAGGCCCTTTTTTATTGTTTTCAAGCAAAAGTTCATCGATTGATGATACAGGAAACAATATTTATGACAAAAAATTAAAAAGTCATAACCCTAGTGTACACTGTACAGTGAAAACAAGAGAGTAGATGCAACCAAATGTTTTCATGAACCCGATGGCACTGTTTCATGACAAATTTATACAATCACTTATTTTACAAAATTATAAAAGACTCCCTGAAATTATTCATAAATATTATACGTTCAAATTATTTTCCCAGTGTCCGTGGCTAAGTGGGTTTAAGTAGGGAGGTTGAAACCCCGATGTTGCTGTTAATAATAATAATACTGTATAAGAGTTAGAGCAATGAGCCGCGTTAGTTGGCCTAAGCGGTTTCTGGCCCTCCTCAATGATTATTATTACTCTAATTTGGCAAATAGACCTACATAAAGAGCGTAATTAAATAGGTATAACATAACATTTTAGGTGACTGGTCCATAACGCCCGACATTTGCTATAACGAAGCGACTTCCCTTGAATAAATTTCAATCGGCCATATTCATGCAGCGTATATTATTTTATGGATGAAGGAGGGGCCAAGGGCAAATGTTCGCAAAAACGTCCCCAAACCCATAGAGGAAGAAAAGAGCCAAATCAAGGTCCAGGGTTTTCAAAATACCTGGGCACTCTGCGTTTGAAAGAGTGAAGGTCACAGACGGGGGAAAGATGGATTGAGGAAGATTGTTTCAGAGTTGATCGGTTGAGTAGATGAAAGATTGAAAAAAAACGATTAATCCTTGCGTTAAACAGTTGGACAGAAAAGGAATGAGATTGTCTCGAAAATCGGATACTGCGTGTTCTCCTTAAAGGAGGCGGCATGCAGTTAGAGAGTTCAGAAGAACAGTGTCCGTTATAATAATGATAGTGAGAGTGAGGCAACATTACGGCGAAGAGAGAGGGGTTGAAGACAATCAGTAAGAGGCGGGAAACTGATGAGACGAAAAGCCTTTGATATCACCCGGTCATGAAGAGTTGTGTGAATTGAGCCATCCCACACATGAGAAGCGTACTCCATACAGGGGCGGACAAGACCCCTTTACAGAGACAGCAACTGAGTAGGGGTGAAGAAACTGCGGAGCCGGAACAACACACCTAATATCTAAGAAGCTGTTCTAGAAAGTGACTGTTGAGAGGGACGCTTTGTGAAGCGGGTGGAGAAGTGAAGAGTGGAATCATCGGCATAGGAGTGGATAGGACAGGAAGTGCGACTTAAGAGATCGTTGATAAATAAAGGAAAAAGAGTGGGTGACAGGACAGAGCCCTGAGGAACACCACTATTGATAGCTTTAGGAGAAGAACAGTGGCCATCTACAACAGCAGCTACAATCAGGGCTGGCAGGTCGGACCCGGACCCGGACCCAGACCCGGGTTTAACCCGAAAGTGAGATAAGACCCGGACCCGATAGTGAATTAGAAAAAAGACCCGGACCTGAAAGTGAATTTTAAAATTGACCCAGACCCAGACCCGACCCGAAAGTGAAGGACCCGCACAGCCGGGTTTTTAGTTTACAAAATTTATGTGTGCGCCTTTAGATTTGGCAACAATGTATTGAATTATCACTCCACCCTCCAAATGACTCATTGGAAGTGGAGCGTTAACGGTGACGGAAGAATAGCCTAATCTTAATATATTTTATTGTTTGTTTGCGAGTTGAAAAAGAATTGCGACAAAAGGAAAGACTTCTCCAGAAGGAAGGACGAATTCAAACTGTGTCACTGAGTGCGAAGTTTGATGCAAGTGTGATACAGTTTAAAAAATGTCCTCGCCTCGCGAAAAAGAGAGATTCAGCTGGGAAACTGATCCATCCACGAAATGGTGGATGGAAATGGGAGGAGAATTAAAACAGGCAGCCCTGGTAGCATTGTCTACTCCGTGCACACAAGTTAGCGTTGAAAGATTGTTCTCCTCTCTAAGCTTCATTCTGAACCCGCAAAGAAATTCTCTTTCGCAATCATTATTAGACGCAGTATTGTTTTTGCGATCGAACGGTGTTGGGGAATAATGTCTTCTCAAATAAAATAGTGTAGAATAGTCCTAATAAAAATATTTCAGTGTATATTCAAAAATATTTCAATGTATATTCAAAATAAAAAAATCGGTTAAAAATTCAGGAATCTCTTTCCTGTCTTGCCACAACTTTCAATCTAGATTCTAGGAGAAATAAGTATAGGCTATGCCGCTATATCAATATCTGTTTTAAAGGAGTTCACAGAAAATGTTGCCCTCAAAATATAAAGACAATATTACTACCAAATTACTTTAATTATTTCATATTATCGGTTATATTTTTGTTTTTTAAGATAAACAAAGTATTTAATTTTAATGCAAGAAGATGATAATTTCCATTTGAGTTCACTCAAAAAAATATAGAATTTGTTTTCACAAAATTAATTAAAATTTAGAATAAGGGGGCTGAAGAGAGCAATCATACATCGTACTTTGCCCCTTAGCAATGCATGTATAACTATACCTAGTTACTATTAAATATTAATACAATTAATATACCTACTTTCAAACATTTCCAAAATCGGATTAATTAATATATATGGTTAGGCTACTACCGTATAGCCATATAATGTTTTACTATGCTTCAGAAAACATGTTAATGTAGCTACGATAGCAGTCTTATTACCTATCCTATACCAGATTATAATTATTACATTTTTTAATAATGGACCCGACCCAGACCCGGGTCATATACTGAAAGACCCGACAGGACCTGAAAGTGAATTAGAAAAATGACCCAGACCTGGACCCGACCCAAAAGTGATAGACCCGCACATCCCTGGCTACAATATGTGGTGAATCCCTCTGCAACATCTCGTCTTATTTGCGAGATTTTGTGGAGGGAAGAATTGGTTTCCGCTCTCCGTCGCCCCTCGCAGTCGGCCACGCTTGGCTGGTCAGGGGGCGGAGGTTTTTGAAATTATTCAAGTTGTGTGTGGAGGTTCCTCAGTTTTTTTGACAGTATATTGTTTCGGGCCTCGTATTCCGAGAGTATTTTCCATCCTCGTTTTCACGACCCTCTGTCCCACTGCAGCAGGGACAGTACAGAATCTGCCTCTTCTCTCATTCCAGTGTTTCTATTTCATTTCTAAGGTTAGCGATACAACCCTCGAGTTATTTTATGTATATATATGTGTATACCGCTCACGTCTTCTTTCCGAGGAGTAGAGTTTGAGAGATTGTAGTGGTGACTCGTGACCAGTAATCTTCATCTTTCGTTTCCTCCACCAGAGACATAAAAGTCGTTTTTATGGTTTCTATGTTTGCAATGTCGTTTTCTGTATGGGTTTGTGAGTATTGAGCGACACAATTATTGATAGGACTAAATTCTTCCATAAGTTTAGGATGATGTTTGCTTTTCTGCTATGGAAGCTCCTCCAGATAATCCCCATTACTTTTCTAGCTGTTGTGATTTTAATGTTACAGTGCTCTCCAAATTCTGCATCCGATGATATTATTACTCCAAGATCCCTGACTTGTAGGCTTGCTTTTATCTGTTTGCCTTACAGTGTTTTGTACCCTTTATTCTGTAATTCCTTGTTGTTACCATATCCTAGACGTTGAAATTTTTCTTCGTTGAGCTTCATAGTGTTGCCCTCCGCCCACTCGAACAATGTTTTAATGTCGTTTTATAATTTTTCTCTGCCACCTTCATTTGCTATTTCCTTATATACCTTTGTGGCATCCACGAAACACGTTACGATAGTGTCATTAATATCTGCATCAACGTCTGCAATCGTTATTACAAAACAGCAAGGGAACTAATACTGTACCTTGTGGGACAAAGATGTCGATTTCTGAGACTTCACATTTAACTCCATTTACTACACTTTGTGTTCTTTTTGTCAAATATTTAAATATCCATCGTTCCAGCAATTCCTAAATTCTTAAGTTTGTGCGCTATAATTCCATGATCACATTCATCAAAAGCTTTAACAAAATCAGTATACAGTATATTACATTTATATTTTGAACTCGACACAATGTTTCCAATATTTTCTCTTGGTAGTCTAATAACTGTGATAGGCATAATCTTCCAGCTTTGAAGCCTTGCTGGTTCGGATTGAATAAATTCTTTTCTTCTAGGTCAGGGGTGACGAACCTTTTTACAGTCGCGTGCCAAAAAAACTATGTAAACCGTAAAAAGAAATTCGCCTGCCCACCAAAGTTTATATATATATTACATCAAATTATAAACATTAAGTCTATTATTTTATACTCATTTTTCGGACAACAGTTTCTATGCTTAGGCATGCCAGGCAAATTTGATCGTGTGCCATAGGTTCGTCACCACTGTTCTAGGTAGTAAGCAATTTTGTCTCTAGTTGCACGTTCGAAGCACTTTATAAGGTGAGTTACTGGCTGATAATTTCTTAGGCATTGCTCTGTTAAGTCTTTTGAATAAGGGGGCAATGTTCGCGTTCTTTAATGGAGGTGGAATTTGTCCTGTGTCAAGTGATTTTCTCCATATTAAGTATAGAAACTTGGCAATACTCTCTTTACGTTTCTTCAGAAACGTGGCACTCCATGTGTCTTGCCCTGGTGCTGAATTTTCTATTTATGATAGAGCTTTCTTTAAGTACATCTCCTTCCAAGAACTCTAAATCCAATAATAGATTCGTGTCTGAACTTGTTCTTGGTTAATTTGTATTTGTGGCAAAGAATTCATCTGGATATTTACTTTCTTCTCAGACTTAGAGGTGCTGATCACAGAGTTAAATTGTTCCTTAAGCAGTTCTCTCCTTTTTTTTTTTTGGTTATTTGTGTATTTGGTTGCCCCATTTAAGGACCTATTTAAGGACCAATACTCTCTTTACACTGCATTTTTCTTTTCGCAAACGTATATAAATATTTTGGGTTATTTTTTTTTCTTTTCTGCTACCTTGTTTTCATCCTCGTTTGTCTTCTGGATGAATATTTGTTTGAGGTCCATTTCTATTTCGTATAGTTTTTTCTAGTTCGATTCTCCTTGCTTCAGATCTGTATCTGTGGATATTTTTACAGTTTGTTTCCGTTGTTTAAATAATGTTCTGATTTTTCTCTCTAGTTTGCTACGTCTCTTTTTTTTTTTTTCTCTTCAGAACATGTTTCAGCAATATGAGTCTAGCTTCGTGTTCTATTATACACAGTTTTTGTTCTGGAGTCTTCGCGTGAAGTAGTAATTCCCAATTTGCTTTCTTTAAATGTGCATTTACACTCCCATTCTTCTTACTCTGAATTCATACTTAAACTTTCACATATTCCTTCTGACGCTGGAATGCATTGTTGGGTCGTGGTTGCTGACTTCAGTTGCATATCGATTAGGTTATGGTCAGAGAAATTTGTGCTCGTTACCTTTTAATTTATTATTACTCGTATAACATTATTTGTTGTTTCACAGATTTCCTGGCCAAGTGCATAAATGTTCCATTATACGTAATAGTATTATTGCCTGGGTTCTACCATCTTCTGTAATGTTAGCAGAGAATTCTCAATATATATAACCATCATTTTTCTTCCATGTTATGAATAGAAAGTTAAAATCCCCACAAATTAAGATATTTTGTGATATACTTTATGTTACTTTATGCGAGTTTAAACGACGGTTCAGGATCGACCTGCGGTCGACCCCTCTGCAGCATCCAGCCTCATTTGCGGGATTTGGTGAAGGCGGTAATTGCTGTCTGATCTTCTCCTTCCCTCATAGCCAGCCACGCATGGCTGGTCAGGGACTTTGCACAGGAATCTGTCCAGCTGGTTCTTAAAGTTATTCAGGTCAGTGTGCTGGAGATTCCTCACTTCTTTTGGTAAGGCATTGAAAAGCTTTGGGCTTCGTATTTTGAGGGTATTTCCCATATATATATATATATATATATATATATATATATATATATATATATATATATATATATATATATATATTATATATATATATATATATATATGGAAAGCCTTTCCCCAATCTACAAATTTTCATTGTTTTTCCTTTTTCACAAACAAAACTAGCACATACAGTATATTTGTTTGCTCTTAAGCTCTCATATAACGAATAAGAAAAGATCTCCAGAACATCTCCAGCATGCGTAGATGGTGCAGAGCAGTCATAGAAGCCAAAGGAGGAACAGCCAAATACTAACCTGATTCAATCAGTTCCATATTAATTCAGTTTTAGAGGTAGTATTAGGTACAAAATGTCTTACAGATATTTTCTTATTTATTATATAAGATCCTAATAGCAAACAAATGTACGAGTATGTAATGAAAAAGCAAAAATAATGAATATTTTCAGAGGGGCAAGACTTTTGGCCGGGAGTATATATATATATATATAAGTCCTGCCCATACATTGATACTAAATTGTTGTTGGTGCCTTGACTGGATGATGGAATGTGGATTCTCTTCGGCTCAGTGATGACTGACGAGTGTTGTGAAAATTGATCACGCCATTTCTTGTGAAGGCGGCCTCATCAGAAAACAACACGGACGATAGAAAAAGAGGATCGCGAGCACACTGTTGAAGGTTGGGGTCATCCGAAACCCATCGTTTACGTGACACCCACTGACAACGTTAAATTGCTTCGCCAACATGTAGAACAAGGATGCCAGAAAATCCGAGCAATACCTGGAATGTTTCAACGCGTCAGGCAGTCTATGACGAGGCGTGTTCAGGCGTGTATTTAAGCGCAAGGCGGTCATTTTGAGCCTTTCTTTTAAAGGTAAGGCGGATACTTGCTGGAACATATAACGGGCTGTAACTCGGAAAAAAAGTGATTTCGGGCATATGTTTATATAAACTTTTTTCATTGTTTTCAGGTTCTGAATCCATCCTGAAAGTGCGTCCCACATGTTATGTAACACCCTGTATATATATATGTATATATATATATATATATATATATATATATATATATTCAAGAAGTGAAGGAATACTAAAAATAAGAAAAAATAAAAATGCAATCAATCAATGTATAAGATTTCCAGAATCAAGTATTATACATATATATATATATAGTAGCCAACGTTCGAAGGTCCTCTGGTACAAAAGGGGCGTGGCACATACCAAGCTCAAAGTCCTCAGTACCAATATGTATGAAATTTGTACCTTATTTATGTCACAATTTGTTAATCAAAGGTAACTTGTTCCATATTGAATATATATACAGTATATACTGTGTGTGTGTGTGTGTGTGTGTGGTGTGTGGTATATATATATATATATATGTATATATATATATATATATATATATATATAGAGAGAGAGAGAGAGAGAGAGAGAGAGAGAGAGAGAGAGAGAGGTCATAACAGTATACATTGACCATTAATAATTCAGTGAAAAGGTCTATTCAGTGTTGTGTTTATTTCTGTTTTGTTTTGTGCAGTGCAACAATTTGCTCATGTATTCTGAATGATTTGTTTTGTGCTCCTTTAGGTATTGCAGTGCATGTCTCTTTCAGCACTTGTAGTAAAGCTTCTTTTTAAATAATTATTCGAGAGACATTCGTGACGACATCTCACCATTGGCATAAACGTATAGAAACTGCTCCAGAAGAATCTAAACATATCGAGTTGACGTCAGAGTTCCGTCGCGAGGCACCATTTTTAGGGCTGACGGCTGGCTCTCCTGCCCACGCTACCCGTGCAATGCAAATTGGGCACGTACGATACTGGGGCATATCGCGCGTCTTCCATGCCCAAGCCAATTTCCTGACACGATCCCACGTAGTAGGATGTGAGATGCGTCGTCTTGATCGTGCGATAAGAAATCACCCAAATAGAGTGACCTCAAAAAAAACTTTGCTGCAAAGAAAATGGCCGCAAAATACTTCACAAATATAAAATCTCATTCATATTCAGCGAGTTACTGAACCCGTAAACAAAAGGAAAATCAAGACGTTAATGTAAAATTTAGAATTAATTTTTTCTTCTCTCGCATCTCTGAAGATGGGGAATGTTGTGCCAAAGCCTTCGCAATAAGTGTTACTTTAATGACTCCTCCTGACATGTATGCAAATTTTCTCCTGGACTGTTTGCGTTTCCTTATATTTGAGTACTTGTGAACATTATAGTTCGTAAGGTTTACAATTTATATATATATATATGTATATATATAAAAACTCAGAATGGTCCCCTGAGAAACTTGTATGTTAAACACAGACCGTGCATGGAACAAGGAATTCTTCTGGGAAATTGCATCCACTATAGTTTGAATAAGTAATGATAAATGACAAATACTATAGTTTTTCCTTTTTCATGATGGAAAGCCCAACGTGGGCACCGGGTTACTCGCAAAAAGGCCCCAAAATATAGCTTCCCTCACCAGCTATCTGCAAAGCAGATAGGATCCAGCTTTGGGACAGGATCTAGGGTTTACAGCTTACACCTAGCTATATTTTGGGGCCTCTTTGCGAGTAACCCGGTGCTCACGTTGGGCTTTCCATCATGAAAAAGAAAAAGCTATAGTATTTGTCATTTATCATTACTTATTCGAACTATAGTGGATGTAATTTCCCAGAAGAGTTCCTTTTTCCATGCACGGTCTGTGTTTAACATATATATATATATATATATATATATATATATATATATATATATATAGTTACGATAGAAGATATATATATATATATATATATATAGTTACGATAGAAGTGTTCTTCGGGAACCTTATCCTCAATAGGAATATGAAAACAAGAGATACAACTCTCAACATTTATTGGCCAAATGTTTCGGTCCACTCAGGGGCCATTTTCAGTGACTAAATAGAAGCATCTAAAAAAAACAATCATATAAGTAAAGTAAATACAAATGTCATAAATATACTGTACAATAATAAAATCTAATAAAAAAGTAAAAAAAAAAAAACGAGAAAAAACCCATCTAGATTATTATATATATATAATATATATATATATATATATATATATATATATATATATATATATATACCTCGTTAACCTCGTTGCTGTTCCGTGCGTTGATCTCTCTTCACACGAAGGGCAAGCTGGTGACCCCGCCTTTAGGCCTGGCTTGGTGGAGGAGCGAGTTGCTTTCTTGCCCTCTCCGCCGTACATATCCAGGTACACCCAGCTCATCTGGTACCGTCCTGAGCCAGGCATCTAGTCTTCTCTTGAAGACTTCAACTTTGACCCCTGTAACGTTTCTGAGGTTCTTTGGAAGCTGGTTAAAGTCTTGGCTCCCTGACAACCAAGCTATTTTCCTTCAGTGTCGGGCCTTTAATTTGGGAACACTACACATCCTGCCTTCCGTATTTTTCAGTGTTGTTTGAATGGTAATTGGGTTTAGTTTGAGGTTTGGTACCAGTTTTTCGATCATTTTGCATATGTAGATTATGGTGTACCTCTCTCTTCTTCTTTCCAGGGAGTACAGATTTAGTTTACGTAGTCTTTCCCAGTAGTCGAGCTCTTTGCAGCCATCAATCTTTGCTGTGAAATGTCTCTGAGTTTCTTTTAGCTTATTAGTTTCTTTCTTTTTATATGGGGACGTCAAAACTGAGCAGTATTCAAGTTTTCGTATAATCAGTTTTTTTAGCAGGGGAATCATTACTGTCCTGTCCCTTCTTTTGAACGTTATTAGTACCTGTCCCGCGACTCTTTTTGCTTTATTTATCGCTATCTTTATTTTGTGTTTGGAATTTCGCATCATCGGTCATTATTACCCCCAGATCGATTGCTTTCGTGCTTCTCTGAATTTCCTGTCTATCTGGAGCGTAATATGCAGTCTGTTTAAGTTCCTTTTTTCTACCATATCTCAAGAGCTGAAATTTCTCGGTGTTAAATGTCATGTTGTTGTCTTCTGACCATTTGTATATTTTGTTCGTGTCCCTCTGCAAGGCCTCCACTTCATTTACTTGTGGTACTGAGTTGCGTACTTCCGATTCTGATGATGATACACCTTGAGTTTTGACGACCTGTAGACGTTCTCTGAGGAAGTTGTAGATCCATTTTCCCACTTTGCCTGTTATTCCCATATATTTCATTTTATGTGCTATTACACCGTGATCACATTTGTTGAAAGCTTTAGCAAAATCCGTGTATATGACATCGTAGTTGTCATTGCCTTCCAGTGCATCTAGGATATTGTTGTAGTGTTCTATTAGTTGTGATATGCATGATCTACCTGATCAGAATCCGTGCTGATTTTCGTTGAATCTTTCCAGTGTCTCCAAGAAGTCATAGATTTTCTCCCTAACTATTCTTTCAAATACTTTGGTGAGGTGGGACGTCAATGACACTGGCCTATAGTTCTTTGCTTGAGATCTGTCTCCTCCTTTCATATATATATATATATATATATACTATTCTTCACTACATACACATGCATCTTACACACTACACAATCTTTTCAAAATAATTAAAAAAATGGTATCAACCTCAAGGCCTCGAAGTCCCCTAAGGAGGGGAACTATAAATGTTCCCACTTCTGGCTCCCCCTCTGCCAATATCGGGAACGCAAACCCGGACAGCAGGGCTGGTTCTGCTACTGCCCATTCTAGATGTTCTGGACCTCTGCCTGATTCACTTTCATAAACTTCTGCAACATTCGTGGCCTTTCCTCATATTCTCAATCTGTTGAACACCTCTCCTCCTCTAAACCTCATCTTCTCTTCCTCACTGAAACTCAGGTGTCTGGGACGACTGAGAGCAACCCCTTTTCTGTACCCTCCTACTTTCTCTCTACTCACTTTCATTCCAAAGATGGATGTTGCGTATACGTAACTTGCCTTCGTATTCCCAAACTTGAATCCTCCGAATTCTACACCCTCTGGTTACGGCTTACATGCCAATCTCAAACAAAATACATCTACGCTGTCTACCTTTCTTATAATTTCACTGACTATCGAAAATTCTTTGACTACCTCACTTCCAAAGTGGAATACATTCTATACCTCTCTCCTTTTGCTGAAATCTCCATTTTAGGAGATTTCAATGATCACCACCATCTTTGGCTTTCCTCCCATTTCACTGACATCCCTATTGAACTAGCTTACAACTTCGCTATCCCGAATGACCTAGCGCAAATTGTACAGCACCTTACTAGTATCCCCAATCGCCTTAGAAATAAGCCCAACATTCTGGATTTATTTTTCATCACTCATCTTTCTTCTTAATCTGTCAAATTTCTTTCTTCGTTGCGCTCCTCCGACCACAATCTTATATCTGTTTCCTGTCCTATCGCCCCAGTTCGGCCTTTAGAGCCTCCCAAGAGGAGAAGCCTTTGACACTTTGGCGCTGCTGGTTGGGAGGCCCAAATGCAGTACTTCTCTGATTTCCAATGAAATAATTACTGCTTCCGTGGCCGGGGCCCCTCCGAGTACGCTTTGTCTTTGTCTTTCATCTGGTACTTTTCCTTCCTGCTAGAAGTTCATTTTCATTCAGCCTGTCCCAAAGAAATGTGACCGCTCTCAACCCTCCAACTATTGTCCAATTGCTTTGATTTCTTGCCTTTCTGAAATTTTTGAAGCTATCCTTAAGAGGAAGATTCTCAAACACACCTCTCTTCACAATCTTCTTTCAGATTTTCAGTATGGGTTCCGCAAGGGATGCTCACTGGCGATCTTCTTGCATATCTCTCTGACTTGGCCATTCTCCTATCGGGATTTCGGTGAAACCTTTGTTATTGCGCTAGACATATCAAAAGCTTTTGATAAATTTCTGGCACAAATCCTTAATTTCCAAACTGCCCTCTTTTGATTTCTATCCTTCTATCTTTGCCTTCATCTCTAATTTCCTTTCTGGCCGATCCATAGGTGCGGTTGTAGATGGCCACTGTTCTTCTCCTAAAAGCTATTAATAGTGGTGTTCCTCAGGGTTCTGTCCTGTCACCCACGCTTTTCCCTTTATTTATCAATGATCTATTGAGTCGCACTTCCTCTCCTATCCACTCCTACGCCGATGATTCCACCCTTCACCCACTTCACAAAGGGTCCCTCTCAACAGTCACTCCATGATTCGCGTAGCACGGCTATGGTGTTCCTATATATTGTCTTTCTACTATCTCTGATTGGGGCAGAGGAAACCTTGTTGCTTTCAATGCCTCAGAACTTCAGTTCCTTCATCTGTCTACTCGTCACACTCTTCCACATGACAAGACAACTCAATCCTTCCTCTTCTCTTAACATTTTTGGAGTTTCCTTTTCTCGTGATCTTTCCTGGGAAGATCACATATACTCTCTTCCTAGAACAGTTTCTAAGAGGTTTGGTGTGCTGCTCCGGCTCTACAGTTTCTTCACCCTTACCCTTTTGCTCTCTCTGTACATGGGTTTTGTCCGCCCGTGTATGGAGTACGCTTCTCATGTGTGGGGTAGCTCAACCCACACAACTCTACTTGACACGGTGAAATCAAAGGCTTTTCGTCTCGTCAATTCCCCGCCTCTTACTGACTGTCTTCAACTAGGGGTTAAAACCGGTATTGAAATACCGGTATTAATACCGGTATTGAAGAAGTACAAATAATACCGATACCGATATTATAGGTTTTCGGTATTGACAAAAATTGCTATTGTAAAATTTAGGCAATTTAGTCCTCCGATGGGCAAATAAACTGTTTTTGGAGGATTCGGAGAAAAAAAAAGTTTCGGGGTATTTTGCAGTTAACCTCTTTTTTTCGTTTTCTATTCCTTTCTATCAAAGAAAACTATTTATGCACTAGCTTTAAGAGTGATTCATTCAACTGTAGCCATTTCTTCAACAGAGTGGGAAATTATTGAAAACCTTTATGACACCTTACGTCCTGTTGAAATAATTCTTAAAGGGTTATGCTCGAAAGATGCATCACTCCTGACAGCTGAATCATCAATGAAATTTATTTCAAAGAAACTAGGAGAGAAAAATAATCCAATAGCAAAAGAGTTAAAAGATTGTCTTAGAAATCGTTACATTTCAAGAAGACAGCAAGACATTGTAGGTTTAATCAAATATCTTCATAATCCCGAAGTTTTAAAAGTTCAAGAAGAGGAAAGTTTTTCTGTTCCATCAAAATTAGTTCTCAAAAGAATTGCAGAAAGGCTCCATAAAAGACTTTTCCCTAAGAATGTGGTTGATTTGGATAGAAATGGAAGAACAGGAATTTCCATGTAACCCTGAAAATGTAGCTGCAAATAAGACTGAAGTGGAAGCAGATTCATTACTGAGTGAATACATGCAAGAAATGGACAAACTAGGAAAAATGCCATCTAAAAAAAATTCCATTGATTTTGATGTTACTAATGAATTTAAAAGCTTGGAAGTTACTTTACAGAGAAGTGAGAATTTAGAGAAGCTGTACAAGGCACTGCTTTCAATTAAACCTACAAGTGCAGAATCAGAAAGAGCCTTTTCTGCTGCAGGCCTATTTCTGACGAAACTGAGATCAAGTCTATCTGAACAATCCCTAGATGCTCTTTGTTTCCTCAAAGCATACTTTCAAAATCAAACTAAGAAATAAATATTTAGATACTAATAATTTCTATCTACCCCAGTAGTTGTATAATAATATGCTAAAAAAAAATTCAAATAATATTTTTATTACAATTTAGTAATTTACTGTATAAACTTTTTCGAATAGAATGCCATCTATTTGGAGTTGGGTCATTAATTTATAGTAAATATGGTGAGTACTGCAAGTCCCTCAGACTTGTGGGAGGGTTGGTAGGGTGGCACCATAATAAATCAAAATAAATTATTTTTTTCATAATACCGGTATCAATACCGGGATTAGCATAATTGCCTCCAAATACCGGTATTGAAAATTTTCGGTATTATGCAAGCACTATCTTCAACCCTTTTCTCTTCGCCGCAATGTTACTTTTCTCTCTCTTTACTATCGTTATTATAACGGACACTGCTCTTCTGAACGCTCTACCTGCATTAGGGCGGAGTGAAAAACTCATTTTTCGAATTTTCAAATTGGCTAGTGTGGAAAATGTGTGGAGTAGTGAGGAAATAAGCTGGTATAAATTTAAAATCATAACATTAATATCTTCAGGTGCCACAATGACCTTCAATATTGAAAAAAATTGAAAAAAGCAGATTTTAACCAATAATTACAGAAGAGTCCACGATGCACAATAGACAAGAATTTATTCACACTTGTATAAAAATAGCTCAGTCAACCTTTAAAAAAAGTTTCTATTCTCTAAAAACAGTTTTCTATAGTCAGCTCACTCAGCTGTCACGTGAGTACCTCGGTTCAGTGTAGCTGTCGCTCTCGTAGCAGGTGGGTGTTCTGTTGTTGGCGTTACTCAGATAGTCTAAACTATATTTCTTATATATTTTGCATTTCTGTATTGTGTTGCCCTAAGTTTGCCATGTACTATTAACTGAAATTAACGTATAATTGATATTAGCTCTTTCTTTTTCAGATTTGTATACTTTCAAAATGTCTCGAGTTTGTGCAAAATCAACCAGGGCCTCAACTGAGTGCCCCATGTTTGGTATGGGGGAAGATTTGTGGCACAGGAATCTTCCTACATACGAAGGAGTTTTTAAATATTACTTGTTTGTAAGAAACGATTTGAAACAGAATACTAATAAAGATCCTTCAATATCTCAAATATTAGAACAAGTTGTTGATAAATTGAAAACAATTTGGGAAAGTGCTTCCGTCCCAATTCTGTCAGACAGGCGAATTGAAACAATGTTCAGAAGCTACCACGAAAAGTATCGTGTCATTATGAGGCCATACCAAAGCAGAAAAAATTCTGAAGCTTACAAAGCAAAGATTGATATGTTCAAAAAAGAAGCACACACAAAACTTTTTGACATTGCAGCGTGCAAGTGCAAAGTACTAACACAATGTTCTTGTCCCAAAGAAAAAACGGTTCCAAAGGAAGAAGTGACGTTCCTCTTAGATCAAAGGAGTGAAAGAAAACTGTTTATTGATAGAGTAGATATTACACTCTCAAAGAAAAAAGCATCTACGTTGCTAAGAAAGCAAAAAGAAGCTGTGAGGCTCACCAAAGAATCTTCACAGGGGAAATTGCAGGATACAAATGTTGAATTATCATCATCGACATCAAATAGTGAAAGTGAATCTGGCGAAATATCAGACGATACATTTCCAGAGCCAGTTAGCTCGAAGAGAAAGCTCGAACAACCTGAAGAACAATTATTCAAGAAAAGGAAAACTACAAATCTACCTTCAGTGGCTACTGCTTGTGACAGGACTGCAGTTTCAGATCGAGCTGCAGCATTCATTGTTAGTGCAGTATTGCAAGATATTGGAGAAGTTTCTATTGACAATACATCTGAAGTAGTGGATAGGAGTAAAATCAGAAGAGAAAGACAAAAGAAGAGATCAGAAATTATGAAAGATCAAAATCAGGTCCCAATCAGAGGAATCTATTTTGATGGTCGAAAAGATTCTACACTCTTCCAAGAAAAAAAAGAGTCCAAAGTATATCAGAAGAAGGTAACAGAAGAACATATCACTTTAGTGAGAGAACCTGGTTCAGATTATTTGGGCCATTATTCTGTGAATTCTGGATCAGCTGAAGAAATATGTAAAGGAATGTTTGAGTATATTGGAAATAATGACATGAACCTGGAAAACCTTGTTGCCATTGGATGCGATGGTGCAGCAGTCAACACTGGAGAAAAGGGAGGCGTTATAAGGCTTATAGAATTGAAGCTGAAGAAGCCAGTTCAACATTTAGTGTGCCAGCTCCATGCCAATGAATTGCCATTACGCCATTTAGTTGCAAAGCTGGATGGAAAAACATCTGGCCCCCGCGGATTCACCGGTCCTATTGGCAGGGAATTAGAGAACTGTGAGAGTCTTCCTATTGTCGAGTTTGAAAGGATTGATGCTGAGGAACCAACTGTAGACTGTGAAGATCTTAGCACCGACCAAAAATATCTAATTGATATTCATCAGGCCATAACAAAGGGATATTGCTCTCCAGATCTTGCTCATCGTAGTCCAGGCAAAATGGCACATTCACGATGGCTGACTACAGCAAATCGTTTGCTTCGTCTATACGTTTCAACTGTAAGTCCATCTGAGAACCTCATGAACATTGCTTCTTTTATAATGAAGGTCTACATCCCAATGTGGTTTTCTATTAAGCAAAGTACGTCTTTTGTCAATGGCTCAAAACATGTATTCAAAACTATTGAACTAACAAGAACACTGAATGACGAAGTAAAGGATATTGTAAACCCTGTCATACAAAGAAATGCATTTTTTGCAAATCCAGAAAATATTCTAGCATCAATGATTCATGATGACCGCAGCGCCATAAGAGAATTAGCGTGGAGGCGAATAAAGAAAGCAAGGCAAACAAACAAGGAAAAAGTTGTGAGGCGTTTCACAGTACCTGTTATTCAATTTGAAGCTACTGATTATACTGATTTAATTAATTGGCAAAAATGCATTGTCACTGAACCACCTGTGACAAGACACCTGACAGAAAATGAGATTGAAGAATTCATAGAAAACAAGAGTACCCCTCCATTCGAGAAATTCCCTTGTCATACACAAGTAGTAGAAAGAATGGTAAAATTAGTGACTGAAGCATCATCAAAAGTATTTGGATTGAACGCGCGAGATGGCTTCATAAGATCAACATTTCAGTCACGTAAAAAAATGCCATCATTCGAAAGTAAAGCTGAATATAAAGTTTAAATAAAACGTTAATAGAAAAAAACATGCGCAAGGATGGGTGGTTGGGAGGGGATGGGTGGAGCTCGACACGCAGCCACCTCCTAGTGGTGAGTTCTGGATTATTTAGATCATTAATCAAAAGAACATTGATCTAAATAAACTAAGAGCTGCGTAATTCAGTAACTATTTTGGTAATTGGAACACTTAATATACAGGGTGGGCCGTAAGTTTCCATACATAGGAAAAATGAAACGTTTGTTTTTATGTTTCAGATACCCTAAGAATATGCGTTTGACGTAAGATCTTGTTTACTGATGAAGCAAATTTTTACGTCAATGGAGAGGTTAATCGGCAAAACATACGTTATTGGAGTAATGCTAACCCTAACTGGCTGAGTCCGACGAAGATGCAAGGTGCCGGTAGTGATGGTGTGGGCCGGGATATGGGGTGACAGAATTATTGGGCCAATTTTTGTCAATGGAAATCTTAATGCCGAAAGGTATCTTAACATGTTGCAAGAAGAGATTTTCCCATCCCTGCTAAACGAGGAAGGTAACTTCCCAGTTTACTTCCAGCAAGATGGAGCTCCACCTCATTATGGTCTTCACGTGCGTCGGTATTTGGATCAGCAGCAGTTTCCGGATGCTTGGATTGGTCGGCGTGGTCCTGTGGAGTGGCCTCCCAGATCCCCAGATCTCACCCCCCTTGATTTCTATCTTTGGGGGCACTTGAAGGCCATGGTGTATCAGGAAAAGATACGAGACATAAATCATCTAAAGGAACGTATCACCAACGCCATTACAAGCATAACGTCAACTGTGCTAATGCGTGTTCATCAACAGTGGGGAACACGTATTGAAATGTGTTTTCAAAACAATGGCAACCATGTAGAGCATATTATATAAATAAAAATGGTTGTCCATAAAAAAATGTTTATTTTTCCTATGTATGGAAACTTACGGCCCACCCTGTATAATAATAACAAGTAAGTTTCAGTTATTGTACTAATGCAGAATATAAGAAAATCATTATATTTCACTTTTTTCGACGGCTTTGTGGCACCTGAAGATATAATTTCGCAGGACTAATATTTATGCACAGTCATTATCTATAGCACCCACATATTTTCCGCACTAGCCATATTTGAATTTCGAAAAAAAGTTTAAAAACCTCATTTTCGATCCGCCCTAACCTGCATACCTCGTTTAAGAAGAGCACGCAGTACCCGACTTTCGACACATTCTCATTCCTTTTTTGTCTAACTCTCTAACGCAAAGGTTAATCGGTATTTTCAATCTTTCATCTCTACTCAACCGGTGAACTCCGGAAAAATGTTCCTCAATCCATCTGTCTGTGACCTCCAATCTTTCAAATGCAGAAGAGTGTCCAGGTATCTTGAAGATCTTGCCCTTCTTCCTCTATGGCAGTGGTCGGGGAACAGGGGTAAATTTAAAACTTTTGGGGGTAATGCGTGCGGTATGAGAGACACTTTGTGCTGATATTTTTTTCGTATATTTTTATTTTATTTTGTTACATAAATGTGGCGTTATTCTAAATTTTAGAATATTACGAATTTACGTCCTGATTACGTCCTCAAATAGATTTTTGGGTAATACCCAAAAAAGTTCCCCGACCCTTGCTCTATGGGGAGGGGTCGTTTTTGCGGGCATTCTCTCTCTCTCTCTCTCTCTCTCTCTCTCTCTCTATATATATATATATATATATATATATATATATATATATATATATATATTAGTGGTGGACCGGATGTCAGTTTTTCAACATCTGCGGATGCGGATTTTTAATTTCAATATCCGCGGATGCGGATATTTAGTTAATCTATCAATATAATATAGAATTATGAATATATGACATAATTTTTCAAATTTCGTGATATTATTATTATGGGAGGCAATGCATAAGAATTAAAATTAATATTAATGTTTTCATTATGATAAAAATAATAACTTTCTCAAGAGTTTCAGCCACAGAAAATTCAATGAAACAAGTTTCATTCAATTTTCTGTGTTACCACCTATTTATATTTTGAGGTTTATATATTTGTTTGTTCATTAATAATTAATACTTTACATGAAATGTGCATGACTGGGCCTTATAAGCTACTTTATAAGCTAATTTAATTGTAAATTGCATAATTTATTAGAGGTAATATCCGCATAACATCCGCAGTCAGAAGTGCGGATGCGGATGTTAAAAATGATGCGGATATCCGGTCCACCACTAATATATATATATATATATATATATATATATATATATATATATATATATATATATATATAAAATAGAGCCAAGTGATTTTTGCGGTGGAAACCTTAGTCGAGTAAGGAACAAGACTAATCATTTCCTCTTGGAATTAATACTCATTTTTCAAACATAAAACCAGATATAAATTATCATACCCCGATTCCATAACCTCAATATCCTTCACTAAAAATTTTTCTTTACCAACCAACGAAATTAACGTCCTTCGACAAATTGTACCCATCTTTCTCATCTCTCATTCTCTACACTGCGTCCGCGATCGAATAACTTTTACCCGATTTTGGTCCCTTTTTAAGGTTTTATACATTTTTTTAATGTTTTAAATTTTTAAACTTTTCCATAAAATGATCCCCAAAATTATTTTTTTAATATTTTTACTTAAATTTTACTCTCATCGTAAAGGTTAAATCCTTTTTTTTATATTTTAATTGTATTATTGCTCAACATTATAATTTCATGACTGTTTTAATTTTTACTTTCTGGTTGTCCCTGTGTTGTTATTATATAAAATTGTTTTAAATTCATATTTGGTCTTTAATTATATATATATATATATATATATATATATCCCCGCAAGGGGGTTCTAAGCTCGTGCTTTTGAGTGCTCTTTGTGCTCGTTTGTACGTGCTTGTTCCTGGAGGTTTCACGTGCGCCCTCCCGGCCCTAGCACCCAAGGATGATGGGGCTCGACCCTGCAGTCTTTCTCATCCTTGGTCTTTTTCCACTTCGACTGTCCCCTCCACCCTTTCTTTTTCCTCTGTCTTTCCTCTCACTTTTTCTTTGTTTTTCCGCTGAGATATGCCCTTTTAAATAGAGGCGAATCGGTTCTTCCCGAACTTAAAAAAAAAAAAAAAAAAATATATATATATATATATATATATATTAGTGATGTAGCGGATGTCATTTTTTTCACATCCGCGGATGCGGATGCGGATGAGGATGTTTGATTTCAACATCCGCGGATGCGGATGCGGATGTCTACATTTTCGTTATTTTTTAGGATATATTCGAGATTTGTTGTGTTTAACGTATATAATAAGTTATTATATAGAGAGAGCTGTAGCTATAATGTAGTATAATTGATTAATTGTACAATAATTGCTGTACTTTTCTCTGAACATATAAAATAATATCAAGCATCTAACTAATATAGAAATCAATTAGTGAATTCGTCTGCAAATAAATTCGTTATATTTTGTTGAGTTTCAGCCACAATTAGAAACCATAATTGTGTTACCAGGATGCGGGACGTGAACCCAACTCAAATGCATCCCACCGACCTCTTTCCCCAACCTCCACCCTTATAGAAAGAGATCTTTAATTAGCTTGATAACTATTTATATTAAGTTTAAAGTTTTATTAGGCATATTTATAAATGAGTAATTAAAATAAAGTAAACTAAGATGTTCATCGTTTAATGTTCAAACTTAATTATAGGAAGGTTATGCTTAAGGAACATTAATTTTTCTGCCTTTTCTGCTGCCAGTCTGTTTCTCTTTTCATCATATATTAATCCAGCACTGCTAAATAATCTCTCGCTTGGTACGTTTGTTGGAGGACAGGCTAAATGTTTCCTTGCAAGTTTACTCAAGTATGGATAGATATTCTGCGTATTTTTCCACCAACTAATAGGATTGTCACATGCAGCCAGGCATTTTTCTTGGTGATAGCTCTCGATCATTTTTACTACATCTTTTGACATCGCGTAGGTCTCGTCATTGCTGCTTGACTCAAGAAACTGAGAGAGAGAGATTCTGTGATAGATTTGCTTGTTGAAGGTGTTGGTTCTGTCACTGAAACTTTTATTCTTTTGGTGGGTGGCGAAGCGACAGATTCAAGAGATTGAAGCTCTTCAACTGCTTTGCCAAGTGATGATTTAACTCGTTCTAATGTACTAGGTGAAAATAACTTAGCTTTGTAACGTGGATCTAAGTAGGTTGCAAGAGAGTAACTTCATACAAGAACAGCCTCTCGTCTTGTCGCTTGCATCACTTTTGCGCACAATGAACTAGTTCTATTAATATAGTAGAATTTGATAATTTCCGCTTATTAATGACATTTTATCTGAACGGTCCACATCCGCACGACATCCGCAGTCCAAAGTGCGGATGCGGATGCGAGAAAATCTGCGGATGCGGATGTGACCTACATCACTAATATATATATATATATATATATATATATATATATATATATATATATATTAGTGATGGATCGAATAACCGCAACCGCAACCGCACTACAACCGCACAAAAATTCACAACCGCAACCGTAACCGCAACCGCCGTTCCATAAGTGCGGTTGCGGTTGTAAAAGCTTAGTTAATTTTAATTTTAGGTTAATTAGAAATATTTCTTTTTTTAAAAAGAAAATGATGGGTCTCCTTATGCGTGCTTAAACGTGACGTCATACGGCTGCCGTAGTAAAATTGGTTTAAACTGCGCTCTAAGTTATTACTCTGTGAGCTCCATGAAGTAACATTTATTTTTATTTAATTTTCTTCAAACTAAAATCGCCTTTAGTACAATAGTCAATAAAGCTCTTCAGTGGAGCGGGAACGTTGTACGATGAGAGGCGTTGCCGCTTGAAAGGTGAAAATGCAGCAAAAATATTATTCTTGAAATTCACACTGCCTGTCATTAAGTTTGACATCAGTTTTTCAAATGAATAATAATCCATAACTTTCCAATGGGTGGAGGCTGGGGAAAGTGGTAGGTGGGATGAACAGTGCGATGGGTCCTCGTCCCTCATCCTGGTAACACACTTAGTGCAAAATATGGTTTTAATTAATTTAGTAAATACCTTATGTTGAACACAAGTTTTGCAACACACAAATAGCGGTAGCGGTGTATTGCAAAACTTGTGTTCAACATAAGGTATTTACTAAATAAATACTATTTAGTATATATTATGTACCAAGTGTGGCTAAATCGCACTATAGTGGCTAAATCCAGTTAATAATTACGCATTTTTCCTAGTATATGATAACCGCAACCGCAACCGCGGTTGGAAAAAATTCGACAACCGCAAACACAACCGCAACCGCGGTTGTGAAAAACCGACCACTCGATCCATCACTAAATTATATATATATATATATATATATATATATAAATAATTTCAGCACTGAAGATGACATTAGAATGTTTCAAAAGCTTTGATTATTATTAAATGTTTGGATACGGACTACTCTCGTTGTTCCATATATATATATATATATATATATATATATATATATATATATATATGTAAAGAACGACGCTTGTATAGAAGAACGTTCCGTACAAGATGAGGAGGGAGAACGAACAAATGAAAAAATGAGGTAACCACCCGGGAATCGAACCCACGATCTTCCGATTGCCGGTCAGATATGCTATCCACTACACCATGGGCCTCGATTGATCAGAAGTCGTAATTCTCCTACATACGAGCAGAAACCAATGCCCTGAGGGAGCACCTCCCGCATGCCGCACATATATACACACCTCATTTTTCATTTGTTCGTTCTCTCTCCTCATCTTGTGCGGAACGTTCTTCTATACAAGCGTCGTTCTTTACATTAATTATACTGTGTGTTGTTTGCAGTTAAAAAAAATATATATATATATATATATATATATATTAGTGATGAGGGTCACATCCGCATCCGCGGAACATCCGCACATTTTCTCGCATCCCCATCCGCACCCGCATCCGCACTTTGGACTGCGGATGTCGTGCGGATGTGGACCGTTGAGATAAAATGTCATTAATAAGCGGAAATTATCAAATTCTACTATATTAATAGAACTAGTTCATTGTGCGCAAAAGTGATGCAAGCGACAAGACGAGAGGTTGTTCTTGTATGAAGTTACTCTCTTGCAACCTACTTAGATCCACGTTACAAAGCTAAGTTATTTTCACCTAGTACATTAGAACGAGTTAAATCATCACTTGGCAAAGCAGTTGAAGAGCTTCAATCTCTTGAATCTGTCGCTTCGCCACCCACCAAAAGATAAAAGTTTCAGTGACAGAACCAACACCTTCAACAAGCAAATCTATCACAGAATCTCTCTCTCTCAGTTTCTTGAGTCAAGCAGCAATGACGAGACCTACGCGATGTCAAAAGATGTAGTAAAAATGATCGAGAGCTATCACCAAGAAAAATGCCTGGCTGCATGTGACAATCCTATTAGTTGGTGGAAAAATACGCAGAATATCTATCCATACTTGAGTAAACTTGCGAGGAAACATTTAGCCTGTCCTCCAACAAACGTACCAAGCGAGAGATTATTTAGCAGTGCTGGATTAATATATGATGAAAAGAGAAACAGACTGGCAGCAGAAAAGGCAGAAAAATTAATGTTCCTTAAGCATAACCTTCCTATAATTAAGTTTGAACATTAAACGATGAACATCTTAGTTTACTTTATTTTAATTACTCATTTATAAATATGCCTAATAAAACTTTAAACTTAATATAAATAGTTATCAAGCTAATTAAAGATCTCTTTCTATAAGGGTGGAGGTTGGGGAAAGAGGTCGGTGGGATGCATTTGAGTTGGGTTCACGTCCCGCATCCTGGTAACACAATTATGGTTTCTAATTGTGGCTGAAACTCAACAAAATATAACGAATTTATTTGCAGACGAATTCACTAATTGATTTCTATATTAGTTAGATGCTTGATATTATTTTATATGTTCAGAGAAAAGTACAGCAATTATTGTACAATTAATCAATTATACTACATTATAGCTACAGCTCTCTCTATATAATAACTTATTATATACGTTAAACACAACAAATCTCGAATATATCCTAAAAAATAACGAAAATGTAGACATCCGCATCCGCATCCGCGGATGTTGAAATCAAACATCCTCATCTGCATCCGCATCCGCGGATGTGAAAAAAATGACATCCGCTACATCACTAATATATATATATAATATATATATATATATATACACGGTGTGTGTATATAGTTATAGTGTAAAGAAATTGAGAGTAAAATGTCAATAGTAATATTTATTTATTTATTAGGTATTCATGAAAATAAACTTAGGAGATTTGTTTTAACAGTTCATTGTGAAACAGGTAAATAAAAGAAAAATTCAAACTCAAGGACACGAAGAATATTTCAGAACTTGACATCTTAAAGCAAACGTGAGACAAGTTTGCAATTCGCTATAACAAACGACAACTGCCCGACAACGGTTCCTAGTAACTGGTATGTTCACCTTTTGTAATGATTCAAGACGCGTACATACTTATCTCGAAGTATGGTCTTCCATTGCTGTACGAGCGCCATCTCACGCGAGTCCCCCCTTTCTTTCTTCCTTTTGCTTCGTCTTTCTTTAGGGAGCTGCTCGCGGGGAAGACTAGTTTGGATAGAGTAATAGTAATGTTTCTTTTGCCAATAAATGTAGCAAGGGGCGCTAGTCTGGTCTGGTTTCGGGGCGCTAGTCTGGTCTGGTTTCGGGGCGCTAGTCTAGTCTGGTTTCAGAGCGCTGAGCGTTCCTAGATAATACCCTATTGGTAGAGACGGGAAGCTTGATGGACGTTTTCAGTTTCAGGGATGCTACTTGGGTATACAGTGTAGGAGTATTAGTACTTTTTAGGAAAATCACAGTATAATTAACTTAACTAGAGAATACTTTCATGCAAAAGTAGTATTCTTCCCTTTTGCTACTACATGCAGTAGGAGGCACTGGTCTAGTCTGGTTTTAGAGCACTAAGAATTCTCAGATGATACCTAATTGGTAGAGACGAGAAGTTGATGGAAACTCTCTAGAGTCTAAACCTCTGAATAAACACTGAACTTCAGGAATGCTAATTAGCTAGAGCTGAATTTTATTGTTAAAAAAGTGTGTAACAAAATTTGGTAAAAACAAAGCTGTACACTGTCGGGGAATTTTTAAATTATGTGGTGGTGACCAGCTGGGGACGCCTCTGGATCAGTGCTTCCTTATCCAAGTAATTTCTATGCGAAGGATGCACTTCTTCCATGCTCATAATATTGCTCAGTTATGAAACGCAGCTGTTCCACAGTCCATGCAGTCATCTTGAAGGGTTAGTTTTAACTAACACTTTTATTTTGTTTTGTATCTTATCTTGTCTTGTATTGTCAAAACCTATACAATCCTGTATAAACTTGTAACTATCCTCTTTCGAATGATGCGTATGATTTTATAAAAGGACTTATACTTTAAGAGTTACAGGGGTTTCTTTTGGGTCCCATTTCTCTGGATCACCCTTTATAAATAAAAATCCTTAAAAAAATGCATAATGTAGGTTAGATTAAGGCTAATGTCTCGTGCTATCCTATATTTTCCACTGTTCTCTAATGAGTAACTGCCGGGTACACAAGCATGGTGTGAACAAAATCTAAAGCTACGCTTTCCAATAAACTTTCTTTTACAACAGTTCTTCTGTCAACAGTGGCTGGGGGTGGAGGGAGACCCTTGTCTGCTCCATATTTTGCTACTATTACTTCTTATGCGTGAAAGATTTACACTTTTAGAGGTGTAAACACGGTATGAAAGCTCTTTCATTTCATTTACTTTATATGCTTTTCTTCTTTCTTGGGCTAGCCTACGGTGGATCTTAAGGTCTTTGTCAGTCAGTAACTCAACCAACCGATAGGTTATCACGCAGGAAAGCTAGAAAGGAAATGCTTATCTGATGACGTCAAACGATGTTGTTTTTAATGAACAATGATAATTATATACAGGATCATAATATCCCGTTTTATGCAATAATAATAATAATAATAATAATAATAATAATAATAATAATTAAATAAATAAATAAATAAATAAATGTTAAACACAGACCGTGCATGGAACAAGGAACTCTTCTGGGGAATTACATCCACTATAGTTCGAATAAGTAATGATAAATGACAAATACTATAGTTTTTTCCTTTTTCATGATGGAAAGCCCAACGTGGGCACCGGGTTACTCGCAAAGAGGCCCCAAAATATAGCTTCCCTCACCAGCTATCTGCAAAGCAGACAGCTGGTGAGGGAAGCTATATTTTGGGGCCTCTTGGCGAGTAACCCGGTGGGCTTTCCATCATGAAAAAGAAAAAAAACTATAGTATTTGTCATTTATCATTACTTATTCGAACTATAGTGGATGTAATTCCCCAGAAGAGTTCCTTGTTCCATGCACGGTCTGTGTTTAACATATAAGTATCTCAGGGGACCATTCTGAGTTTGTATATGGGTTCGATTCCCGGGCGGGTGCCTTATTTTTCATTTGTTTGTTATTTCTCTTCCTCGTGTGCAGAACACTCCTCTATACTTACGTCGTTTCTATACGTTAATATACTGCGCGGTCATTGCAGTTAAATGTACATATTCACGATTTGCGAGGGTGCCCTCTCAAGGCATTGGTTTCTGCCCTATGTAGGAGAATTACAACTTCTGACTATCGTGGCTCCGTGGTGTAGTGGTTAGCACGTCTGACCGGCAATCGGAAGATCCTGGGTTCGATTCCCGGGCGGGTGCCTTATTTTTCATTGTTTGTTATTTCTCTTCCTCGTGTGCAGAACACTCCTCTATACTTACGTCGTTTCTATACGTTAATATACTGCGCGGTCATTGCAGTTAAATGTACATATTCACGATTTGCGAGGGTGCCCTCTCAAGGCATTGGTTTCTGCCCTATGTAGGAGAATTACAACTTCTGATTATCGTGGCTCCGTGGTGTAGCGGTTAGCACGTCTGACCGGCAATTGGAAGATCCTGGGTTCGATTCCCGGGCGGGTGCCTTATTTTTCATTTGTTTGTTATTTCTCTTCCTCGTGTGCAGAACACTCCTCTATACTTACGTCGTTTCTATACGTTAATATACTGCGCGGTCATTGCAGTTAAATATATATATATATATATATATATATAAGGGGTCGCGCGTCTTAAGATACCTAAGCGCCACCACAGGCGAAAACGTGTTTTTGATGGATATCACTATTTTCACCCTTCCTCTATCGCGTGGTTTGGGCTATAATGACCTTACGACACTAGAAGTATGGTTGAAAACCTTATGAAGCCAACTACTTTTTTCACCTCTATCGCCAGCCAAAAGTTCACCCAAAGTTCGGCATAATAAGAAAATAATTTTTTTTTAAAAATATATATATAAAATATGAAAATCTATTCCAAAAACTCATCAACATCTTCATTAGCATACTTAGAAATCTAATTTAGCCAAAAATGAACGTTCTAGCTCAATTAATAACAGAGATACTATTGCGAGAATATTGCTTAACTTTGGAGGCGATTTCTGGCGAATTATAATTTTGGCGCTTAGGTACGGTAAGACGCGGGACCCCTCATATATATGTTACGGTTTTTTTGCGAAATCGGTCTTTTTGCAAATTCTCCGATCAGTTTGCAAAGAAACCAAAACAATAGTAATTTTACAAACTGACCTTAAATGTTTGATCATTTTGCAAAAACACAAAAATCGGTCGATTTGCAAAATCACCAATAATCTTGTTGGTGTATTTGCAAAATCTCTTGTTCTAATACTGTAGAACCTTCTAGCTCCTAACCTAACCTAACCAAGTGTCATTGTGGTTAGGTTAGGTTAGGTTAGGTAGGTAGGTAGGTAGGTAGGTAGGTTAGGAGCTAGAAGGTTCTACAGTATTAGAACAAGAGATTTTGCAAATACACCGACAAGATTATTGGTGATTTTGCAAAGTGGCCGATTTTTGTGTGTTTTTCGCAAATTGACCGACTTTTGTGTTTTTGCAAAATGATCAAACATTTAAGGTCATTTTGTAAAATTACTATTGTTTTGGTTTCTTTGCAAACTGACTGGAGAATTTGCAAAAGGACCGATTTCGCAAAAAAACCGTAATATATGACACACCATATATTATAATATATATATATATATATATATACACACACCATGTTAATGTTAATTTAATAAATCTTTCAAATTTATTTTTAAAATAACAAAAAATAGTTTATAATGCATGATAATGTAAAAAAAAAAAAAGATTCTACCTTTCGAGTGAGTGAATAATTCATCGTAAAATATTGAAATTGCGCAAAGAGTTTAGAGCCATTCAAATTTGGTTTATGGGTGACAGAGTAAAAAGGATATATAATCTCTCTCTATACGAGAGGGAGGCGTTCACTGTTGTATGACTTTACATATGTAAAATGATTCGGATCGGAATTGACTGCGGTTTTTATGTGCCAATTTCTGTCGTGAGGAGAATGATTTCGGAAATTAGCGTGTATATATATATATATACACTATATACATATATAGTTACGATAGAAATGTTCTTCGGGAACCTTATCCTCAATAGGAATATGAAAACAAGAGATACGACTCTCAACATTTATTGGCCAAACGTTTCGGTCCACTCAGGGGCCATCTTCAGTGACTAAATAGAAGCATCTAAAAATAATCATAAAACTAAAGTAAATACAAATGTCAAACTGTACGATAATAAAATCTAACACAAAAAAAAAGTTAAAAAGTTGTTAAAAAACTATCTGGATTATAAAACAAAATAAAAGTAAAATTAAAACAAACTGAAATTTCAAAAATTAAAAGTTTAAAAATGTTAAGTTTAAAATTTAAAAATTTAAAAAGGACTAACCTGGATGGTAAAAGTTACAAATAACAAGTGGAGAGAAAGGAAAAAACAACTTAAGTTAGTGCGTTGGTTGCGTTTAAAAGGTGTTGGTTGGTTAGGAAGTATGTAATTTTATCGAGGAAAGGCTATCGTTTAGTTCAGGATTTAATTTCTTGATAAAAAGGGACTCTAAAATTTTAAGATCAAGTGAATTAGGAGCAGACGACAAAATCGCAAAGGAGTCCTGGGGGCACGGGTGGTCATGGGTCTCTGAATGACGCCGAATAGCAGAGGATTCAGGAGTGGAAAGAGGGCGAGAAGTTCGATAAGAAAAACCTAAATGCTTCGAAATCCTAAGTTTGAACTGTAGGGCAGTCTGCCCCACATAATGACTTTGGCAGGTCGCACATGTATATAAATAAATAACAAAGGATCTCAAAAGCACGGGGAGGTGATCTTTATGGCGAAAAAAGGATTGCAGAGAATTAGAATTAGAATTAATGATTATAAAATCGCATTGAGGGAAGTGTCTGTCCAAAATAGAGTGGACATCTTTATTAAGTTGAAAAGTTAGTTGGTCTAAAAATGGAAGCTTAAGATAAACCTTCTGTTTCAGAACCGTGGAGTGAATTATTTTAGGTGAATATAGGTTATTTAAAAATTTAGAAATTAAAGCCTCAAAAGTCAAAGTACAATAAAAATTATAGTTGAAAAATCTCTTAAGATACTGAATTTCTAAGTCAAATAAAGACCAACTTGAACAAAGGTGATAGGCTCTAAAAATACGACTTTTAATACTAGCCAGCTTAAAACTAAGTGGAATATTGCAGAAAAAATGAGTACCGAGTTGGGTAGTAGTTGGTTTTCTGTATACTTGTGTTGAGAAGCCTGTACTGTGTTTATTTATGGTAACATCAAGAAACGAAATTTTATTGTATTGTTCTACTTCCATAGAGAATTTAATATTAGGATGCTTAGTATTAATGTAATTTAAAAATAAAGGGGCATGATCTTTATGCTTAAAAATGACAAAACAATCATCTACATAACGTTTAAATAAAATAGGTTTAAAATCAAGCGGGCAATCCCTCAGCCACTTTTCCTCGTGAAAACAAAGAAAACTGTTAGCAAAGGACGGACCAAGGGGCGAACCCATTGCCATTCCCTCGTGCTGGTGGAAAAGTTCCTTATTAAAAAAGATTATAGTATCCTGGACTGATAACTTTAAAAGTTTTGAAAACAATTGTCTGCTTAATCCCAAAATGTCATTAGTAGAACCAAACAAAGAATTTATAATAATATCACAAGTTTCTAAAACAGGTACATTGGTAAACAAAGACTGAACATCAAAGGAAGCCATGAAACAATCAGTCCAGGATACTATATTCTTTTTTAATAAGGAACTTTTCCACCAGCACGAGGGAATGGCAATGGGTTCGCCCCTTGGTCCGTCCTTTGCTAACAGTTTTCTTTGTTTTCACGAGGAAAAGTGGCTGAGGGATTGCCCGCTTGATTTTAAACCTATTTTATTTAAACGTTATGTAGATGATTGTTTTGTCATTTTTAAGCATAAAGATCATGCCCCTTTATTTTTAAATTAAATTAATACTAAGCATCCTAATATTAAATTCTCTATGGAAGTAGAACAATACAATAAAATTTCGTTTCTTGATGTTACCATAAATAAACACAGTACAGGCTTCTCAACACAAGTATACAGAAAACCAACTACTACCCAACTCGGTACTCATTTTTTCAGCAATATTCCACTTAGTTTTAAGCTGGCTAGTATTAAAAGTCGTATTTTTAGAGCCTATCACCTTTGTTCAAGTTGGTCTTTATTTGACTTAGAAATTCAGTATCTTAAGAGATTTTTCAACTATAATTTTCATTGTACTTTGACTTTTGAGGCTTTAATTTCTAAATTTTTAAATAACCTATATTCACCTAAAATAATTCACTCCACGGTTCCGAAACAGAAGGTTTATCTTAAGCTTCCATTTTTAGACCAACTAACTTTTCAACTTAATAAAGATGTCCACTCTATTTTGGACAGACACTTCCCTCAATGCGATTTTATAATCATTAATTCTAATTCTAATTCTCTGCAATCCTTTTTTCGCCATAAAGATCACCTCCCCGTGCTTTTGAGATCCTTTGTTATTTATTTATATACATGTGCGACCTGCCAAAGTCGTTATGTGGGGCAGACTGCCCTACAGTTCAAACTTAGGATTTCGAAGCATTTGGGTTTTTCTTATCGAACTTGTCGCCCTCTTTCCACTCCTGAATCCTCTGCTATTCGGCGTCATTCAGAGACCCATGACCACCCGTGCCCCCAGGACTCCTTTGCGATTTTGTCGTCTGCTCCTAATTCACTTGATCTTAAAATTTTAGAGTCCCTTTTTATCAAAAAATTAAATCCTGAACTAAACGATAGCCTTTCCTCGATAAAATTACATACTTCCTAACCAACCAACACCTTTTAAACGCAACCAACGCACTAACTTAAGTTGTTTTTTCCTTTCTCTCCACTTGTTATTTGTAACTTTTACCATCCAGGTTAGTCCTTTTTAAATTTTTAAATTTTAAACTTAACATTTTTAAACTTTTAATTTTTGAAATTTTAGTTTGTTTTAATTTTACTTTTATTTTGTTTTATAATCCAGATAGTTTTTTAACAACTTTTTAACTTTTTTTTGTGTTAGATTTTATTATCGTACAGTTTGACATTTGTATTTACTTTAGTTTTATGATTATTTTTAGATGCTTCTATTTAGTCACTGAAGATGGCCCCTGAGTGGACCGAAACGTTTGGCCAATAAATGTTGAGAGTCGTATCTCTTGTTTTCATATTCCTATTGATTATATATATACAGTATATAGATGAGACGTCGCGAATACGAGGGTCGAACTCGCCAAACCAGTTTTGAGATAGACGCGTTTAAACTTTGTGACTATTGCGTACGAGGGGCACATAGCGCATTGAAAATAACTACATTTTAAGCGTACGACGTCGGGGGGGGGGGGGTATTTGGCTACACCGAGTTGTTTGTGGATGGGAGGAGGGCTGAACTATTCATTCGTGGAACAATCGCAAAATTACCAATGTGGTGAGTTCACTCCTCGTACTCGTGACGTCTCATATATATATATATATATATACAGGCATACCCCGCATAACACGGATTCGTTCAACGCCGATTCGCCATAACGCTGATAAAATCTCGACACCATTCCCCAAACAGCGATACTTCAGATTCGCTCTTGCACGTTTTTGTAGCAAACATTTTTGACAAAAATTTATATTCACTCTGTATTTAAATAAATTTTTTAAAAACAAATACATTTTTTAACGTTGAATGGAACAAAGTTAATTTTAAAAATAAGCGCAATTTTAAAAAAAAATGTAGAAAATATCAACATATATTTTTTCCAAAATTAAAAGGAGTTAATTTTTTAACTAAAAATGAAACGTACAGTATACAATGGTAAAATAGGGAACAGCTTTTATCCGTTTGGCTTGAAGATTGTAATAAAAAAAGAATTCCGCGTAGCGAGATGACAATTCATTTGAAAGAACTGACGTACGAAGAAACCTTTACTGTGGCTAGTCGCGGTCTCGCGGATGGTTTGACAGATTAAAAAAAGAACGTAAGAATGAGCGCACTTTTAGCTAAAAATTAAACATATTCATAAATAAAATTGGTTGCAGTTGCTTCACAATTAAAAATAGTTCATTTTCACGCAAAAAGACTGTTTATTTTTTCATATTTTTCTTTATCATTTTGACATCTGAGAACGAAACACTTTATTTTACATTGATTACATTCCCCGATCAACGCTGATTCACATAACGCGGTACTTTCCGCGGACGAATTAACCACGTTAATCGGGGTATTGCTGTGTGTGTGTGTGTGTATATATATATATATATATATATATATATATATATCAGATTTCTAACAAACATCGAGTCGATTACTACAACGCCATCTATATTTATTAACTTGAACTTCGAATTGAAGAGTTGTTTTGCCAATCTAGGACGATACATATTCGTCACATGTACAGGGTGAGTCAAAAGTTTGAACTATGCTTTTCAATGCAAATATACATATATATCTGCATTAAAAAGCATAGGTCCTATGTTTCCAGACTTTTGACTCACCCTGTTTAATTACAGACAACAATTGATACGGGAAAAGATCTCTTTCAGGATTTCCTTCGAGATACTGATATAGAAAGAAAAGGTTTTTTTATAATGAAGAATAAAGTAAATATAACTATATACTTTGGGAAGCTTCGTTTTGCTTCCGCTCAAATTTTTCATTCTGATGAAGGTCAAGCTCGTTGCCCTACCTTAGGCCGACAGCTTAACGAGAAATCTGAACCACAACCCACCGGAGAAGACAGAAATTACTAAGTCCTCGCCCGGACTAGATCTCCCGACTCCCGATCAGCAACCCAACTCTTAACCACTAGGGCATTATACCCATTTATCTACCAACTTCTTGTATGGAAGGATGAACAGTTGGGTAAGCTGCGCGCCGCCTGCCCTCGCCGGGAATCGAACTCGAGGCCGATGGTGGATTCGTAGTCAGTGATGCTAACCGCTACACTACCGAGGCGCATATATATATATATATATATATATATATATATATATATATATATACACACAGGGATGGCTAAAAGTCGCAATCAGGTCGTTTAGAAATGTACAGGAATTAGAAATGAAGACTGTGTTCCAAATAAAATTTACGACAGAATTCACACAAATTTGCCAAACAGAAGCCAGAAACAGCTAGGCCTAGGATAATTACCATCGACCTAGCCTAGGCTATGTGGTATGTAAACAAACTTCATAATGACGTAGGCTATCAAGCCTTCAACATGGAGGATACAAGTTCTTTTATAATCGAGGGGCGTCTTCTCGTGAGTGTTTGGGTTCACGAAAGAGAACGTACTGGTAAAACTTATAATGATATAGGAGAAGACTTTGCATTGCGTTTTAATAAAGCAGCTCCGACTGAGGCAAATTTTGTAAACTGGAGAAAAACCATTCACAACCAGATCTCTTTTAGATGCCAAACGATGTGGAAAACCGCAGAAATATGCGGACGTTAGTACTCGTTTAGAGGAGTCAATTCTTCCATCATCCAAGAAATCAACTACGAAACGATTCGTTGAATTCAATATTCCAAGAACTTCCATGCGACATGTCATGAAGAAGAAAGGCTACCATAAATATAAGTCCATATTTATCAGTGAATTATAATTCATTGATAAATATGGACTTATATTTATGGTAGCCTTTCTTCTTCATGACATGTCGCATGGAAGTTCTTGGAATATTGAATTCAACGAATCGTTTCGTAGTTGATTTCTTGGATGATGGAAGAATTGACTCCTCTAAACGAGTACTAACGTCCGCATATTTCTGCGGTTTTCCACATCGTTTGGCATCTAAAAGAGATCTGGTTGTGAATGGTTTTTCTCCAGTTTACAAAATTTGCCTCAGTCGGAGCTGCTTTATTAAAACGCAATGCAAAGTCTTCTCCTATATCATTATAAGTTTTACCAGTACCAGTAAGTTTTACCAGATAATTATCTGATCATGATTTGAAGGTACGGCGGCAGTCGTCTCAAATTTTACTCTATGAATTTCCAACCTTTTTAGCTTCTCGTCGAAACATTATGTTCACTGACGAATGTATCGTATATCTTAGCCAGAGGTCTGGGAATGTTTATTTCTGGGCGAAAGAAAATCCCTATTTCTTTGAAGAAATAGTACAACACCCTCCCCATGTTACGATGTGGGCTGGTGTAACCTGTTAACTGATTGTTGGTCCATATTTTTTTCGATGCGAGTGTAAATAGTGTTATTTTACAACAAGATGGTGTACCAGCCCATTATTGTAGTAACGTGCGTAATTTCCTCAACGACCAATCTCCAGTGTGGATTGGGCGAGGAGGACTTCTCAACTAGTCTCTCAGAAGTCCCGACCTCATAAAGTCTTTATATATTCTCAGCCATTACGCCTGAAATGCTTCGAAAAGCTTCACGGCGCATTTGGCGTCCAATGCAATTATGTGTTGATCACGACGGTATCCATCCAGACCAATTGGACGTATAAGAAGCAAGATAGCTTTCTATTTAATTTCAATATCATTTTAAATGGTTTTTCTTGATTTTGATTTAAATAAAATATATCAAAAATTATAGCTCATTCTTTTATCAACCATTCTATACAATCCGATCGCGACTTTTGGCCATCCCTGTATAATATATATATATATATATATATATATATATATATATATATATATATATATATATATATATATATACACGGTGAACCAAAAGTAGGTGGACAGTAGGTTGAATACGGTTTGTGTTATATTATATTATAACTATGGTGTTCATTATAACTATGGTGTTTGTGTTTTATTATATTAAATATTATAACTAAATTTATTTAAATTTTATTTTGTATTATAGTATACAAAAAAATTAAATATGTATTCTCAAAATAAACGTTATCATTTACTGTCCACCTACATTTGGTTCACCCTATATATACTAACATTAAATAATTTTAAACTCATTCCTGGACTGTTTACATTCGACAATTAGACAATACCATTTTGTTAATGAGACATTATAGCGATAAGGTTAGGTTAGGTTAAGTTTTAACTTAAGCGTAGATTGAATTAAAATAAACAAAAGTTCTTCTAATCTACAGAGCATCAATTCATCGACAATTGTTCTTCAGGTTAGGTTAGGTTAACATAACTTACGTTAAGTTAGTTTAGTTAGGTTACGTTAGATTAAGTTAGGTTTAATTAGGCAAAATTAGGTTAATAAGACTGTTAACATGTGTAAAATTCCTTCCAATCCGATTAAAAAAAAGAAAAAACGATTATCGACCTTAATGATCCACTCGTGGGCCTAGTTAAAAAAAAAAAAAAATGTAGTTTCCGAAAAAAGTTCGCCTAGAAAACCATAAAATTCTTTAATATTTATTTGTATACAGTATTTTATTCTTTCTGATAACAAAAGTAAAAATTCGAAACAAAACCTCATTTTCATAATCAAGTTTCGAAAAATTTTTTGAATAGGAAATTCAAAAATTTTTTCGAAACTTGATTTTTTTTTTTTTTTTTTTTTTTTTTTTCCCCCCCCTGTCTCGTTCGTTGAAAAACGAAAGTGGTCACACCTATTTCCACTTCGTTCATCGAATCACATTTATACCGGTACAACCAGTACATAACCTTCCTCAAAAAGCATCGGCATGAAGTAATCCACGCCTGAACCTATACTTTAATAACTAAATAAACGCTAAATTATAACATTGGTTAAGGTCAAAGAGGAAAAATTGATAAAAAAAAAAAAAAAAAAAAAAGGAGATATATATAATAGTTATCTAACAAAACTAAAAATAGAGCAAAGGTAAACATACAGACAAACACAGCTTTGGTAAAGGATGAAGAACATTTCTTTAATATGCGCAAATATGAATGACCTTGAAAATTTTTCATTTTTTCATTTTCTCTTAACATACAGGGTGCCCCATAAGTGCGGTTTCATAGGAAAATTTATTTTAAATTAAATTTGCAAACGTAATACGTTAGAACTAAAACGAATGTTCCAATTGATGTCTTGTTTTGGGAGCTTTTTTTTTTTTGTTGCACGTAGAATCACACGCAATGGCTAAATATGGAAGCGAGTTACACGCCTCAGGAAAATGCCTCCGCCTTTTCCTCACGAGTGTAACAAACCAAGACATGAATTTGAACATTTGTTTTAGTTCTACAGTATTACGTTTGTAAATTTAATTTAAAATAAATTTTCCTATGAGACCGGACTTATGGGACACCCTGTATTATTAGGCTGTATACATAGAGAGCGAGAGAGAGTTTTAGTGCCTAACCTCGCGCATTTAGTGAAACGTAAACGAGTATTTGTTTTACAGTTTCGCAAACAATTGTTTAACTTTTTCTTTTTTACTTCATTGTTTCAAAGATAAATAGTTTTCAGCCGTAAATCGGATGTTGTATCTTTATAATAGCAATTTCTGGTTATAACCGGTTTTCAAGCAAGGCAATTTGTTCGTGTGTGTGTATAGGAGCTATTGAAGAATAGGGACCCCAGCCTTTTTTAGTTAGGCTTATAAGGCTAACTAACGAAAATATCACGACCTAACCTAACCAATCGTTAGGTTAACTGTACGCCCTTGACGATTGGTTAGGTTAGGTCATGATATTTTCGTTAGTTAGCCTTATAAAGCTAACTAAAGAAGGCTGGGGTCCCTATTCTTCAATAGCTCCTGTATATATATATATATATATATATATATATATATATATATATATATCATACTCTTATGCGGCAGACTGTTTAAAATATTATTATTATTATTATTATTAACAATGATATTTCTTCTTCAAACTCCTAATTGATTCTACCCGAAAGCGAGCAAATAAGCAAGATAAGCAAGCAAGCGAACAGTCACAGGGTATATAAATATAAGTACAACCCATTATTTATTATTATTTCTTGAATTCTCGGAACAAAAACAGTTGAAAACATGTGCAACCTATTTGAAATATAAACAGGTTTCAAACATTCACTTTTGCCCATCTATCTCAACATTTCGAGCTGTTTATCGAAGTTGGCACGATTCAAATATACGCATACAGAAGAAATTTCTCAGTTCTTTTCCGACATTTCTGGGTAATGACCGGTCATATTAGCCCTTTCAGTCACTGGGTACCCAATTTAGTAGCTGAAAAATAAACCATATTGGTTCTTATATACCCACACATAAAGGCAAATTTCTTTTTTACCCTATGTCATAATTCATGATCGAAAGGGCTAATTAGGGTGGCCCTTATATGACCTCAAAAACAGAAAGTGACGGAAATTTCGCTCTCACCCCCCAGATAGATGCTATTTCAGGAGATAATCCATCGTGCAAAATTTTATTCGTATTGCTCAATATTTAGAGGTCAGCTTCTTGTTAAAATCTTGAATAAGGGCAACTCCTCTCTCTGCTCTGTCGTTGACCACAGTCAGGGACTGGACCAGATTTGCGGCAGCTTGGAAGCTTTGGGACTGGGGCCATTCGCGGGGGTCTTGGCGGAGGAAATCATCCGGAAGGGCCAACCTCGTGAAAAGAGCCTTGGAGTTTGCGGACACCAGTTGCTCAAGACCCTTTCCATCGTCATCCAAGAAGATCCTTGCATCCAGCTTCGGTCTTTCGGGAGGATCTTCTTCCTCGCCTTCCATGGCTTCCACCATCAACTGCTTTGTTCCCCAGGACACCTTTTCATCGAAGAGAGACAAACCGACCAGTTCCTCGGAAAGATACCACAGATGGTGTGAGAGCTTCTCGGCGGTCGCCTTGCTGATGGCCTCGTGCGGGTACTTCAACAAGGACTTCATGAGGAGGAAGTCGTTGAGAGGAGCCTGGTGAGGAAGTGGAGCCGTTGTCCAGGCTTTCGCGTACATGATGACAACGAACAAGGCAAGTTCTTTGATGCCCTTCTCCTCCACTGCGGTCAACTTGAACTGGTTCCGAAAAAGCCAGATCTTGATGGCGTACAGGACCTTGGCCATCCAGCGAGCTCGGTGCATTGCTCCAGGAGCACTGAAGTGAATGCCTCGCTGTGGGGTCCCCCCAAGGAAGATGATGCAGAGTTCCACAAGTTCCCTGTAATCTTCCCTGGTATGCTCCATCTGGGACTGGAAGAACTGAAGGAATTCTTCCTTGACCGGGGCAACTGCAGCCTCCGCAACAGGATCAGTGATCGCGGGCTTGAAATCCTTCTGGTTGATGAAAGACCACTTCTCCCAAAACCGATTGAAGAGCTGGATATCCGGTCCTGTTGATGGAACTCGCAGTGCGACCTCGAAAGCCGCTCCGATCACCAGTTCCAAGATGTGGTGACGACAAGCAAGGTAGAGATCTCTTCCCAGCTTCTGTTCAATCAGGCAGCAGGCTCTGGACCGATGTCCTGTGTTGGATGCTGTTGTATCAAAACACCGAGTTTGAACCCGGTCACTGATACCCCACTCCTGCAGGCAAGCAACAACAGCTGACGCTTGAGCCTCCCTGGTTCCTGTGTGAAGCTTTGGGACCCCAAGAAGCTTCTCATCTCCCTGCCACGAAACAATGATTGGAAGACGCTGTACGTGCTCCCTGCTCGTCAAGTCCTCCATCAACTTCCCGTCCCAATGGACGACGAGGGGACCTTCATTCGGGAATTCTTCCTTCATCTTTTGTGCCGTCTCCGATCGGTGCCAAGCCGGGAGTTGCTGAATGGAGTTGCGGTTTATGTTCAGCTCTTCCGCATTCTGTCCGAGACTGCTAGCAGCTTCCGTCAATACGTAGGTGGCTCTCCTGGAGGAGATCTGTGTCCTGTCAAGTGCGCCTGCCAGTATGTTGGTCCTCCCCCTACTTCGCTTCGGAGGGCACGCTCCTCCGCAGGCACCTGAGTCGTCCCCTGTCTCCTCTTCGGATGCGTAGGAATAAGACGACTCGAAAACTGTTCGGATGGTAGATGCTTCGCACTCCTCAGCGGCTTTCCTCTTCCGGAGCTTCTCCTGAACATTCCTCTTCGCCGCTGCTTCATTCCTTCTCGTTTGCTCCAAGTCCAGTCCAGCGATGTATCCAGTCCTGTCCTCCTGCCTCTGCATCTGGAGGAAGGCCTTGTCTTTAGGGTTCTTGATCATCTTCATGGCATCCGCATGCGCAATGTCGAACAAATCGTTCAACTTCTCCTTAAAATCATCTTCTTTTTTCTTGTGCGCATCGCCGGTCTTGGTCTTGTGTTTTTTCAGCCCTTTCCACTCGTTGAAGGTCCGTTCGAGTTTGGCAATGCAGTGCTGTTCAGCCCGAGTGGGAATGCTTGCCAAATGCCAGAATTCCATTACGGCTCTGACGGTGTTGCGGCTTGCCTCACAGACAGGCTGCTTCTTCCACTCGTGAAGGAAGAGGAAATGGCCAAAGGCCTGACCAATGGAAGGAAGCTTCCTTCCCCTGATTTCTTCCACAAAATAAACACCAAGATAACGCTTCTGTCGCGTATCCATCATGTATCAATCCTGCAAATGAGTAATTAGTATGAGTAATTGAATATACCAAAAACCTAATAGAAGGAAAAGTTTGACGTGCCAGGGCGACCTCTAAATATTTCTCGAAAACCGTCATATTTCGCACAGTGCAGTTAGATGAGTAACGGAACAAATTGAGTGGGTGAGAGGATACAAAATCGACACTTCAGTTTTAAGGGCCACCCTAATATATATATATATATATATATATATATATATTATATATATATATATATATACAGTGTGTCCGTAAAGTCATGGTGGGATTTTAAATAGCTATATTATTGCAACGAAACATGATAATGAGATGAAAAAAGGCAAATTGAAGAACAACTCTAAAATAATAACTTTATTTAACGTAGTTCGATATGGGCTCCTCTGGTAGCACTGCAGACATCTAGGCGGTGATTCAATTCCAGCCACACACGCCCAAGAACATCAGGAGTGACGGATGCGATAGCTTCCGTGATTCGCTCGTGCAAGTGATGAATATCCCTAATGGGTACACTGTACACGCTTTGCTTGACGTAACCCCACAAATAAAAGTCCAAAGGTGTCAGGTCCGGAGAGCGTGGAGGCCATGGCTTCCATCCTCCTCTTCCTATCCATCTCTATGGAAATTTTTCATTAAGGAATTCTCGAACAACGTTGGCATAGTGCGGAGGAGCACCATCTTGCTGAAAGATGACATTATTGTCAATAAATTGGGGTACTGCAAAATGTTCCAACATAGCGAGGTAGTTGTATGACGTCACAGTGGGTTCCGCGAAGAAAAATGGGCCAATCACTCGATCTCGTGCTAGAGCACACCACACATTAACTTTCGGGCTATTACGGTCATGTTCAACATAGGCATGTGGACAGCCTAGACTAACTACGAGATAAAGGTTAAGCTTAGCCTAGACTAACTACAAGATACAACTTTGAGAGTTGTTCTTAAATTTGGCATTGTTTCATCTCATTATCACGTTTCGTTGCAATAATATAGCTATTTAAAATCCCACCATGACTTTACGGACACACTGTATATCAGGTCATCCCATAAGTAATGTCGTTTTTTAGATCGGAATTTGAAGGACAAAAAAAAACTCAACTGAAACTTTTTAATCTAGTATATATTTTCCATCGGAATCAATGACACTCTGCCAACGTCCTACAAGCTTTTCAATGCCATGTTTATAAAATTCAGGCGGTTTTGAGGCAAAAAACGTACAAAGAGTGGTGTGCAGGTCATCTAAAGAAGTATACTGTTTCTCGTCAAGATAGTTTTATAGTTTTGCAGACTCCTGAAGAGATGATAATCTGAAGGTGCAAGGTCTGGAGAATATGGAGGATGTGGAAGTTTTTCCCACCCAAGCTCCTCAATTTTTGCAGAAGTGATCCGAGGGGTATGAGGACGTGCGTTGTCGTGGTGGAACACGATTCCTTTCCGATTAACCAAAGAAGGTCTCTTTTCTTTTAGTGCAGTGTTCAAGCGATCCAGTTGTTGACAGTAGACCTGAGCGGTGATTGTTTGGTTGTGTGGTAAAGTTTCAAAGTGTATTACACCACCTTTAGCCCACCAAACACTAAGCAACACCTTCTGAGGGTGAAGATTTGGTTTTGGCTGTGGTGCCGCTGGTTCTCCGGCACAAACCCACTGTCGACGGCGCTTAACATTCTGGTACAGTATCCACTTTTCATCACCAGTCACTAAACGGTGCAAACACGGATCTTGGAGTTCACGGGAATGAAGAGCTGTGCTAATGTTTACCCGCACCCTCAGATTGTCGACCGACAATTCACGTGGCACCCATTTTCCTAACTTAGGCACTTTCCCGAGTTGTTGCAAATGTCGATGGATGGTGGACGGGGATGAATTGAGTTTCTGGGCCAATTCTTCGACAGTTGTTGAACAGTCTTCTTCAAGTGCGGCTAACAGCAGGTCATCATCAAACTCAGCAGGGCGTCCAGAGCGTGCTGCATGTCAAACAGCAGTAACCATTCCTAAACTTTTGAAATCATCTTTGACATTTCCTCACATGCAGAATATCGTTGCCATAAACGTCCTGAATGTTTCGCGTTGCTTCAGTAGCATTATTCCCTTTTTTGAACTCGTAAAGCATTATATGCCTGATATGCTCTTCTGATACCGCCATGTTTATGAGGGGTTCACATAAAGCAAAACACACTCTTCACTGGTCAAGGTCTGTAAAGTGTGTAGCGAAACACGATAGATCTCCTCTTAGATATAACCTTCGGAAAATTTATGCTTAAACCGAGTAGGACTAGTTTAAACTTAATCTATCGTAAAAAACGACATTACTTATGGGATGACCTGATATATATATATATATATATATATATATATATATATCTTGTTGACACATCTAAAATGCACCAACCAAAATTTAACTTTTTATTTGTATTAAAAAAAAATATTTGGCGTCATTACCCTACTAAGTTTTAGTGAGGTAACTAAAATATGTAAGTGGTATACTGTACACTAAATAACTGAGTGTACTACAGTTTGTGCGCGCAATTATAAATACTGTAAACTATTTTCGAATGGTAGGATAGTGTCGCCAGATACGCGAAAAGGTTTGTTATATATGTATGTACAGAGTGTTCCAAAAAGACCTGGACAACTTTGGTTGTTAATAAATTTAGAACCACAAATAATAAAACGATACCGTTTGTTATATGTGATACAGAAACTCATAGTTTTCTTTATTTTCAGGTCTGGCGGTTTAATGTAAAAGAAAATGGCGACTCCACAAGAGAAAGCTGCGCGTCGAATGGTTCATCGAGACGAGATCCGACACCCAAGTTCAGCGTAATTCCCGTACAAGGTATGGAAGGAATCCTCCATCGCGGACTAGTATCAGAGAGTGGTACGAGAGGTTTAAGGAGACTGGAAGTGTCCTGAAACGGAAGGAAGAGTACCGGTCGACCAAGCACAAGTGCAGCAGACGTTCAACGACTGCATGAATCATTTCAATAAAGTCCCACAAAATCAAAACGACACATCCAGAGAATTGGCACTACCAACCACCACTGTGCGCAGGATTTTGCATAAAAGTCTAAAATTTTATGCCTATAAGGTGCAGATGCTGCAGGAACTCAAACCAGATGACGGATCCAAAAGCAAGGCGTTTGCCGTGGAAATGCTCAGCCGCGAAGAGGATGACGAAGATTACCTGAAAAAGGTCATGTTCACATATGAAGCTTGTTTTCATGTATCGGGGAAGGTCAACCGGCACAATGTGAAGATCTGGGGCTCTGAAAACCCCCACGTGGTCATTGAACACATACGCGACAGTCCAAAGGTCAATGTGTGGTGTGGCCTTCGCCATGACCGCTTGGTGGGTCCGTTTTTCTTTGCGGAGAATACAGTGACCTCAACAATTTACCTAGACATGTTGGAAGGATTCACATTCCCACAGATTGCGGACCCGCAACCCGATATCATTATTCAACAGGACGACGCTCCCCTTCACTGGGCCTTAGTCGTTCGAGCCGTCCTGAATGACAAATTTCCAGGTCGCTGGATTGGCCGAGACGGACCAACCGCCTGGCCCCCACGATCACCGGACATAACCCCCCTTGATTTTTTTTCTGTGGGGGTTTGTCAAAGATGTGGTCTACAAGACGAAGGTGGCAAATCTGCGGGATCTTCGTGCTCGGATCACAGCTGCACGCGCACTGGTGGACGCCAACATGCTGAGCCGAACATGGCAAGAACTCGTGTACCGCCTTGATGTCCTGCGCGCGACAAACGGAGCGCACATTGAAGTGTATGTGCACAAAACTTTGAGTTTCTGTATCATATAAACCAAACGGTACCGTTGTATCATTTGTGGTTCTAAATATATTAACAACCAAAGTTGTCCAGGTCTTTTTGGAACACCCTGTATATATATATATATATGCGCTTTGGTCGTGTAGTGGTTAGCATCGCTACGAATCCACCGGCCCGAGTTCGACTCCCGGCAATGGCAAGCGGCACTCGGGGTCACCCAACTGTTGGTAGAAAAATGGGTACCCTGGGTAGCCTAGTGGTTAAGACGCTGGCTGCTGATCGGGAGGTTGCGAGATCGAGTCTGGGTGAGGACTTAGTAATTTCTGACCACCTATGGTGGGTCGCGGTTCAGATTCCACGTTTAGCCGTAGGTCTAAAGTAAGGCAACAAGCGTGATCTTCGTCAGAATGAACAATTCGGGCGGAAGCAAAACCAAAGTTATGAAGGCCTATACAGGGTGTCACATAAATCCGGTCTCGAAGGAAAATTTATTTTAAATTAAGTTTACAAAAATAATACATTAAAACTAAAACAAATGTTCAAATCCATGTCTTCTTTTGGGACCTTTTTTTTTGTTGCAGGTACAATAACACGCAATGGCTAATATGGAAGTGAGTTATACTCGTGAGGAAAAGAACTACGCGTTTTCCTCACGAGTGTAACTCACTTCCATATTAACCATTGCGTGTTACTCTACCTGCAAAAAAAAAAAAAGATCCCAAAACAAGACATCAATTTGAACATTTGTTTTAGTTCTAATGTATTACTTTTGTAAATTTAATTTAAAATAAATTTTCCAGAGATCGAACTTATGGGACACCCTGTATATATATATATATATATATATATATATATGAAAATTATTTCACGAAAGTAACACGTGAAAAATATTTATGATGAATAAAACCACGAAGGAAAGAAAACACAGAATGGTGCTCAAGCGCTTTCGTCTAATGACATCCTCAGGAACACTGAAGTACATAAAGAGTTACAGCCTATATATAGGTTAACAAATTTTTTATATATATATATATATATATATAATATATATATATACAGGGTGGGCCGTAAGTTTCCATACATAGGAAAATTTAAACGTTTGTTTTTATGTTTCAGATACCCTAAGAATATGCGTTTGTAAGATCTTGTTTACTGATGAAGCAAATTTTTACGTCAATGGAGAGGTTAATCGGCAAAACATACGTTATTGGAGTAATGCTAACCCTAACTGGCTGAGTCCAACGAAGATGCAAGGTGCCGGTAAAGTGATGGTGTGGGCCGGGATATGGGGTGACAGAATTATTGGACCAATTTTTGTCAGTGGAAATCTTAATGCCGAAAGGTATCTTAACATGTTGCAAGAAGAGATTTTCCCATCCCTGCTAAACGAGGAAGGTAACTTCCCAGTTTACTTCCAGCAAGATGGAGCTCCACCTCATTATGGTCTTCACGTGCGTCGGTATTTGGATCAGCAGTTTCCGGATGCTTGGATTGGTCGGCGTGGTCCTGTGGAGTGGCCTCCCAGATCCCCAGATCTCACCCCCCTTGATTTCTATCTTTGGGGGCACTTGAAGGCCATGGTGTATCAGGAAAAGATACGAGACATAAATCATCTAAAGGAACGTATCACCAACGCCATTACAAGCATAACGTCAACTGTGCTAATGCGTGTTCATCAACAGTGGGGAACACGTATTGAAATGTGTTTTCAAAACAATGGCAACCATGTAGAGCATATTATATAAATAAAAATGGTTGTCCATAAAAAAATGTTTATTTTTCCTATGTATGGAAACTTACGGCCCACCCTGTACAGTATATATATATATATATATATATATATATATATATATATATACAATAAAAAAAAATTAAAGGATTGTGGGAGGAGCATACAAATTTGTAATCGGTAGTTTTTCCTTACAAATTTGTATGCTCCTCGCACAATCTTTTAATTTTTTTTTATTATATATATATATATATATATATATATATTTTGTAACCTATATATAGGCTGTAACTCTTTATGTACTTCAGTGTTCCTGAAGATGTCATTAGACGAAAGCGCTTCAGCACCATTCTGTTTTTCCTTTCCTTCGTGGTTTTATATATATATATATATATATATATATATATATATATATATATATATAAGAATAAAACAAAGTATTAATGAGCTTTATTTAGAAAAATAATTAATTTTAATCTGGTAAAAGTAGGAAATAATTAAATGAGTTAATTAAAAGAGCGTAATCTCCTTAGAGGATACACAGTATAATTAATTTGTATAGTTGATGCGATTTGTATATTTTTTAGAACTACGCCACTGACAATCTGTTGTTATATAATACAATAATAACTTCTAATCATAAAACCTTTTTCAAATATACTAAAATAGCTTAAATTAAGACTAAAATTAATAATAACTTTTTTCCTTCCTTGCTTTTATATCCTTATTTGACCTTCGGTTTTAGATTTCGATCGCCTGATCTATTTAGTTTGGTTTTTTATGAGGAAGGTAGGGCCAAGGGCGAGCGCTCGTGGAAATGCCACACACACACACACACCCCGCGTAGAAGAAGGAGAGAGCCGATACCAAGGTCCAGAGTTCTCGACATGTTTGGACACTCTGCGGTTGAAAGATTGGAGATCATAGACAGGGGGAAAGATGGATTGAGGAAGATTGTTTCAAAGTTTACCGGTTGAGTAGAGGATTGAGAATATCTATTAACCCTTGCGTTAGAGAAGTGGACAGAAATGGGATGACAATGTGTCGAAAGTCTGGTACTGCGCGCTCTCCTTAAAGGAGGAGGCACGCAGTTGGAGAGTTCAGAAGAGGCGCAGTGTCCGTTATAACAGCGATAGTAAAGAGTGAGGTAACGAGGAAAGGTCACGAATGTTGCGGAAGTTTATGAAAAGTGAATCGGGCAGAGGTCCCAGACATCTCGAATGGGTAGTAGCAGAACCAGCACCGCTACCCGGGTCTGCGTCCCCGATACCGGCAGTTGGGGAGCCAAAAGTGGGAACATCTATGGTCCCATCCCCAAGGAACTCCGAGGCTCTTAAAAACAATGCCTTTTTTTAATTTTTAAAAGATTATGTAGTGTGTAAGATACGTGTATGTGTAGTGAGGAATAGGGAGAGAAGTGTGCGCTTGAGAGCATTCTGGACTGCTCACAGAGTAGATGAAACACGGAAAAAGATCAGCTAAGGAGGAAAATAGTAGGAAATGGGGGTTCCAGCACTTCCTGTCTTCTACCTAACGTCCCCCACGGAATACTTCCCTGGTCGATTGGTGTCTAGTCTACACCCTCCTCCTTTAATAAGTATATATAAAGTATACAAGTGTGTGTGTGTGTATATATATATAAATTATTTCCTCTTACTGCCTTTCCCTATGATGTTGGTGCATGATGATAATCCAGGAGTTAGAGCAATGGGCCGTATTAGTGGTCTGAGCACTGAACCAGTTTGTAACCCCCTCCTCAGTTATTATTATTGCAGCCTTTCGTTTAAGAATTCTTTAATGTTAAACTCGATAGCAAATCTTCAACATCGTGTAGATTCTTTACAAATTCTTTATAGGTATAGGCATTAGCCAGTGAACTGAGGCTTTGTTGACCTGTCATTGTAAACGTCGGAGACAGATTTTCAATTTCGAAAGAGTGGACAATGATCTCTTTACACGTTTTGGGACTCGATGACCCTATAGAATTGTTAAAACTATTCTTATTGCAGCAGTTTTCATGTGTGGGAGAAGTTCAATGAAGCTACTCCTCAAGGATGAAGGATAATTAGGTATTTTTAAATTTCTTAAGTCACGTAAGTTTTATATAACTTTGTACTCTCATGAACACTCTAATTGTACGTATTCAAAATCGGTCCCTTGTATAATAGTTTGTCCACTATCTTTCAAAATCCGTGAGATAAGAGCGAGTCTAAAACTTGTTTGCCTAGAAATTCTTGACTAATGAATTCTATATAGATAACACTGTCCTTTTTTTCACTTTCTCATGCATTCTATAATAGGATTCAGTTATTCTTCCATCTTATATTTTGAACCAATTGTTTGGGTATAATTTCACTTATAAAAATGAACCATTTGTTTTGAAAAATTGGAGGAATGCTTCGTCCAAACCTTCATCGACGCTTCCCCTTAACGATACACACGTTTCTAAACCAAATTATGGTTTAGGGTTGTTTAACCTTTTTCATAATGTGGTAAAAAAAAATTTCTTTAGAAGGTTTTGATTTCTAGACACACATACTATACAATTCTCACTCCCAGTTTTCCGTATATTCGTACAAATCGAACATACACCTCCACCCATCCTAACACAGCCGCTTCAACCTTACAGAAATCGTATCAATTTCACTTAAAGACTTTTCCATACCTTAATATAATTTCTTTCTCCCAATCTGTTTCTCATATTTTTATAAAAATCGCGTTTGATTTAAAAGTATATACCAACGGTGAAACTTATACCAGAGTAAAAGTGGAACAAGAGAAATCAAACGCAAGGTGCTTAAGAATACAAAAATGACAAAAAAATGTTTCACTAGTACATGGGTACTTTAGTACTTCAGTGTAAAATTTAAGTGATTAGTATAATGTACTAGGTTACCCGTATCCTTTAACTATTCTTTATTTTTGTTAACATCACGTACGACTACTTTTGTTTTGAGACGACTCTTCGTTTAATCCCCTAGTTTCAACTCTGGGAGTGAAGCCATGTGGAAAAGGCTTTTCACGATAAATAATTTTTTGTTAAAATTTAAATCATATTATTATGTTTTATATTTATAAATTCGGGTGTCGATCTTTTTAATATATAATAGTTTATAAAATCTGTAACCTTGAGAAGACATGGCATAGCCTCTGAACCACCTTGGCACCAACTCTGAACACGGCGTGCCTGGCTAAGTTAGTCGAAGAAAGTGTACGCTAAGGGGAAGTTGCTCGTCTCAGTCCTCTAACAACGAGTGTAGTGAAGAAATAAGAAATTAATTTATAATTCTGCCTTTTTATTCATTCTTTTGTGAAGCGCATTATTTTGTGAAATAAAACTGTGTTTAGGATAACGCCTCGCTTTTTATCCTTTGCACAAAACTGAAGTGTTGTTCTCTTTCAGCGCATCGAGAAAGAACGCAAGAAAAATTGCGGGAAAGGTAATTTGTTCGTCAATACGCAGTCAGGTTGGAATCGGCCTCAAACTTGAGAGAAGAACCCGTATTAACGGTATAAACTTCGTAACAGATGCAACGAATCGACACGCACTGAATCACTTTACGGAACGAAGACAATCTATTCCCGACAGTGGCTTTGGTTGAGTGGATACATTCATACATATTTGGGGTTATTTAACCTCCTTCGTAATATCTAAAGACATATCACGGAGGGGACCTATTGCCCTTTGTGGGATTCGAACCATTACTCTACCGAGAAAAAAATCGGAGGCGCTTTAATCGCCGAAAAGAGAAGTCCGATTTCAGATTCGAACGCAGAACCTTCCGATTAGCAGCCCGGCGATTTACCACTACGCACTGTAGACTACCTCGGATTGGTGTCCTCAAATGTGTAAATAAACTGACATCAAACGCGCGTGAATTTTATCCTATAAAGAACCTCATGACATAAATAAACAAAATAAGGAATCTTGGCTAAGTATAAACTGTTAAGTGACGTTCATTCAACGCCTTTTCGTATTGGCCAAAATGAACTAATTTAACTTCAGATTCATCAGTAAAAGATTTATAATAAAAACCTAACCCAGGAAGACGTTCAACATAACAACAAATACATAATCGAGTTCTCGCACCATATTTAATCTCTCAGGGTTGTAGTACTTTAATTGTTGAGAACAATCTTAGGCACAAAAATATTTTTTAAGTTAACCCTAAATCATTGACAAAAATCCAGAATATACTCCTGTATTCGTCGTAATTATGGGAAAATTCAATTTCAAAGTTAAATTCAGGAATTTCATAGGGGGCATGCTGAAGGGCAATGCCCTATCCCCCGTCACATTCTTGATGCCCTTGTGGTGTACGTTAGGCCTACTGTGAAAGGACGCGTTAAAACTAATAAAATAAATTTTTAAATAAAAGGAAACGGAGAGAGAGAGAGAGAGAGAGAGAGAGAGAGAGAGAGAGAGAGAGTTACAAGGACAAGAGGAAGCCTCAAAGACCTTCCGGTCCACTCTGGGAGGTTTCTATTATTAAACAAGTTCATTTTTCTTTCAACTATTCTGCAGTAGTAGAAAACTGGATAGAAAAGTATAAGGCTCTCTCCCCACCCTCCGCTCCCTCTCTGCCAGAGGCAGGTACTGAAAAAGGTGGAAGAAAATACCTTGACCGTGGAAAAGTAGCAAAGGAAATTTTACAAGAAAGTGGAGAATATATAAGATAGCTCTATAATTACGCATGCACACATATAAACCGCGCAGGCGAACTCCTACAGAGTTACGTTCTGTTTTAGTCTTAAACCATGATGAAAGTATTCAGTACTTTGTTCAGCCTATTTTTAAACACATTTACACTTTGGCTCGAAACAACTTCTGAGGGAAGTTGGTTCCAGATATTAACTATTTTATAGGAGAAGAAATTGACGCAGACAGAGGTTTTAAATATCTTTAGTTCCAGTTTAAACCCATTATTTCTTGTCGGATTGGCATTAAGTGAGAATAAGTTCCTGTAGTCTACCCTGTCTACTATTCCATTGAGCATCTTGAAGACTTGAATAAGCTGTCCGCGGAACCTCCTGGTCTCTAAGGTAAACAGATTTAGGCGCTCCAATCTCTATTGGTAGTTTTCGATTCTCATTGAAGGGATCAATTTTGTAGCTCTTGCTTGTACCCTTTACAACCTTTCTATATCCTTCCCAAGGGACCGAGACCAAAACTACGCACAGTATTCGAGTTGAGGTGTGACTAGTGAATTGTAAAGAGACATTACAGTCTTCTTGTTTCTAAACTGGAACTGTCTTTTAATATAACCGTTTATATATATATATATATATATATATATATATTATAATAATATATATAGAGAGAGAGAGAGAGAGAGAGAGAGAGAGAGAGAGAGAGAGAGAGAGATTTTATAAAGCTGGAAAATGAAGCAACAGAACCGCGAATGAGGTCACACTAAAAGTCCGTACGAAAAAGAAAGCAAACCTAAATAACATCCGCCAAAATACGGACATCCGTCTTTTAATTGTAATCATTTACACGCAGAGCCTGACAATGCATCTTTCATATGTCGAAATCACAAATCCTGAAGCAAATTAATTTTAAAAAATCAGAGAGAGAGAGAGAGGTTTTCACTTGTAACTTTAACCAAATTTCCATAAGAAAATTATATATATATATATATATATATATATATATATATATATATATATATATTATATATAATATATATATATATATATATATATTATCGATAACTTGTATGCATTTCTAAACTAACTACATTAAGCTCTTCTTATTAGGTTAATATACTTTGCTTGATGTTGCAACAAGATTAATGTGGGAACATAATGTCTTGGCACTAAAACAACGGGCACTGAACTGGCTATTAGAGTGCCAATTATGAGTGATGGGAATTGCGTCATTCATTCTATATATATACAGTATATATATATATATATATATATATATATTATATATATATATATATATATATAACAGGCACGTACTATTATTGAGTCTACAGTCTATAATAATGTACTGTACCTTGCTCAGAAAGCAATTAAGCACGAAACAAATGAAGTATGAAATGCGACATTATTAGCCTAATCAACACAACCTTCCTTTGTCATCATTGGCGGCCATATTGGAAATCTTTTATATACAACAACAACGAAAACAAACCCTTCAATAAAAACACAACTACATAAACAACATAAATATATTTTTTGACACTGAGAACAGTTGTCATTTCCATTGATGTGACCGCTCTGGGTATATGCCCGTCATTATCGTCATTAAATTCCGAGAGTTTATTAACTTTTAGGACCATACCCAGATATATAGCATGTTTGTTTATAAGCTTCTGAAATGCAACCGAAGATGGGGCATAATCGTCACATTGCGGAAACAGCTACATAAGCTTTATATATATATATATATATATATATATATATACCTCGTTAACCTCATTGCAGTTCCGTGCGTTGGTCTCTCTTCACACGAAGGTCAAGCTGGTGGCCCCGTCTCTAGTCCTGGCTTGGTGGAGGAGTGAGTTGCTCTCTTGCGCTCACCACCGCATAGAGCCAGGTACACCGGGCTCATCTGGTACCGTCCTGAGCCAGGCATCTAGTCTTCTTCTGAAGACTTCAACTTTGACCCCTGTAACGTTTCTGAGGTTCTTCGGAAGCTGGTTAAAAAGACTTGGCCCCCTGACAACCAAGCTATTTTCCTTCAGTGTTGAAGCGGTCCCTTTTCGGGGCTTTAATATGGGAACACTACACATTCTGCCTTTCCTATTTTTCAACGTTGTTTGGATGGTAATTGGGTTTAGTTTGAGGTTTGGTACCAGTTTTTCGATCATTTTCCATATGTAGATTATGGTGTACCTCTCTCTTCTTTCCAGGGAGTACAAATTTAGTTGACATAGTCTTTCCCAGTTGTTGAGTTTTTTGCAGCCATCAATCCTAGCTGTGAAATGTCTCTGCTAAGATTGATGGCTACAAAGAACTCACCTACTGGGAAAGACTACATAAACTAAATCTGTACTCCCTGAAAAGAAGAGAGAGGTACACCATAATATATATATAATTTTTTTTTTTAGCAACAAAAGTCCCCCGAAACAACCTAAGGGGAGGGGGTAACTGGGAGAGGCGGGTGTGTTATTAAAACTTTCCCCTAGCCGTTTAAGCGTGTATAAATGAACATAAAACACAGACAGATAATGATGATAATAATAATAAATTAATAATAATAATAATAATAATAATCAGCATATATATATATATATATATATATATATATATATATATATACATATACACTACTTTTTTTATTGGTTTGTTTATAGTCACAACAAGCTTATTGAGAATAGCGGAACACCTGCACGTAGGCTAGGCCTAGGAATGTGCCTTTGCAATTTTACGAATGTCGACGACTAATTACAAAATTCTACTTGCAGTTTTTTCTTTTATTTTGTTATGAAACACTACACTACACTCTCAAATGAACTCGCATACAACTGTACTGAAATACGACCAAAACATCAAGATGTGTTCTATTATTATTATTATTATTATTAATATATAGGTTCAAACCACCTAAAAATTAATGCTAACTAGTCTCTATAGGCCTATTAGTTCTATAAGAACCTACCAGATTCTATAAATTTTAATGTATTTCAATCTTAATCTTCATTAATTAACTATTAAGTATTAAAATGAGTTATATTGTAAAAAAACTATTAAAAATGTTTACACTTAAGTGTCATACTCTATCCCTCAAACCCCCACTTTCCCCCTAGATCTACACGCTGTTTAACTTGTCAAATTTGTTTGCCACCCACAATGTCCTGTCATACGCTTTGAGACTACGAACGAGGCCTAACTTCAAACGTAGTTCGGGGCAGCTTTATAATATATCAAATAAAAGCTTTTTATTAATCATCACGCGAACAACACATCATTTAGATGTACTGCATCGTTATGAAAGAGTTCAAGACATTGTTTTAAAGGATCATTTTACCAGGTTAGATGAAATATAAATACTAAATTGACAAAGTTTAAAATCGAATTGATGTGGTTTTCAAATAAGAAATAAATATAAATATTCTTGTTAAATTACAAAAAGTATAAAGTAAACCGTATGTTATATTAACCTCACTTCACAAAAATACATAAAAGGAAGAAGCTTCAGAGAAAATGCAGCAACTTCACTTTTAATCTACAACGTCATGGGAAATCATTGAACATCTCACGCGTATGACGTCAACGCTTTGACGCCATGTAAATATTGCAAACTGCAGAATGAAGGCCTAAGCTACGTCCTAACTCCTTACGTAGTATTTTAGTTTAAAAAATTTGCATTTTCAATACTTATATCAACAAATTTTTGTATTCATTTATTTGAAACTTTTTTGGGAGCTATTGAAGAATAGGGACCCCAGCCTTCTTTAGTTAGCTTTATAAGGCTAACTAATGAAAATATCATGACTTAACCTAACCAATCGTCAAGGGCGTACAGTTAACCTAACGACTAGTTAGGTTAGGTCATGATATTTTCGTTAGTTAGCCTTATAAGCCTAACTAAAGAAGGCTGGGGTCCCTATTCTTCAATAGCTCCCTTTTTTGTATTGAAGTATATAATTTACGTCACAGCATATTAATGTGCAGCTGTGAAATGAACATAAGTGCAGATAATTATCAGTAATACGTATTACCGAGACATTTCTAGGATAACCCCACTTACTGAATGAATTGGTTCTTTCCACAAAAACCTGCCAAGTTAAACAAAGGATGCTAATAAAGGTTTCTTCCAGCTCAAAAAATTTTAATTTGTTAACATTGTTATATGTAGTCTTATTATAGACTGAAGCTCGGTCGTGTATCTATTTTAAACAGTAAACTAAATGGGGGTCAAACTTAATAATGACCTTAAATACACCCTCTTAGATCACGTGCAGAGGTTACACAGGGTCACACGCAGGCTATTGCACACTATTTGATTAACTTCAGCGAGTGTCATTTAAGTTAAATACATTTATTATTTACAAATTGAACCAAAATGTGTGAACTTTATAGTCATTCCAATCCCGGCCGAAACAGGATCGAAAGACCCCAAAATGAGAATGTCAAATGAAATTTCTCAAAATAAACACATTCCCATTCAGTATACACAGATTACAGAGGGTTGACAAGTAAATAGACCCCACGATGATTGTCCTCAAGAACAAATGATAAAACTCATTAGTGGAATACCAGAACGTGTGTCACCTTTACAGAATTATGCAAAGGGAAAAGCGACACCATTTTAAATATATTTATTCAATAAACTCGTTGTTATTCAACTTTTATTATCAAATATAAAACTATGGAAACCCCGAACGTGTATTTTTACTTTTGGCAACCCTCTGCAAAGCAGCGGTTTTCAAATTGTGATACGTGAGCTACTACTGTTCAGTAGTATGTAAATATATTGAAAACAAGTTTCACCGAAACTTACAATAAAAAAACGGAGAAATTTAGAGTTTGTAGTTTGGAGAAACAAAAATTATATTTTATACTCTTATAATGAAGGGATGATATGGTAAATTTTATGTTTTGCTGTAGGCGTACGAAGAAAACGAGTTTGGAAACTCCTGGAACAGAGGAATTTCAGTTTTAAAAAAAAACACTCTTCGAGGAACAACTGCGTCACGTCGCGGTCTTGTTCCCAATTTCGATCATTCCCATTACAAGCTTGGTCCAAAAATGAGAAACCCGAAAGTGGGAATCCTAAATGAGCCAATTCTCAAACAGATCAATTCTCATTCCAATTGTAAAGGATTTTCCATTTTGTTAGCTTTTTCCCAAGAAATACCCAGTGGGTGGGCGCTCAATGACATTACAGACCTCATTTTTATACTCTTTCCCAAATCGGGAACTTTTTCGAAAATCTCGAATTCCGACTTCAAGAATTCCCATTTCTGGACTTCGAATGGGAATGAGAACACTGTAAAGTGGGAAGGTCACGTAGGGAATCGCAAAGGGAATGTACGCATAGCACGAGACCATTACTTGAATTAAATCGAATTTCATAATGGCGACGTTCGACCTTATGCAAGTATATCGATTTCAGATTTTCAGTGAAAATGATTAATCTAACCAAACCTGACCTGACCTAGCGCTTACTGATTCGTCTTGGCAATAATAGCGGACGATGTAGAAATTCTTAAAACGTACTTCCAATTAAACTTCATATTCTAAATGTTCACACACACAAACAATATACACACACACACACACACACACAGGGTGAGTCAAAAGTCCGGAAACATAGGAAGGCTAGGAAACTTTTATCGCAAAAAGACGTGTTACAAGTAATGTTATAAGATGTGCTCTATATGTTCTCCTTTCACTTCCAGATATTTCTGGACTCTGTTTCCCCACTCCACCTGGACTCTTTCCAGGACATCGGGCTGGATTGCAGCACAGGCTTCTGTAATGCGCTGCTTCAAGTGGTCTGCGTCCCGGATCTTCAGACCATACACAATGGCTCTGAGGTGTCCCCAGAAGTAAAAGTCCAGCGGTGTCAGGTCGGAGGACCGGGGAGGCCACTCCACTGGACCACGACGACCAAGCCAACACCCTGGAAATTATTGTAATAACAATTTCCAATTATTTCCTATGTTTCCGGTCTTTTGACTCACCCGGTATATATATATATATATATATATATATATATATATATATATATATATATATATAATAATGAGTGCGGAGGGCTAAAGGAATCGTCACAGTAATGGGGCCAGAAAAATGCGGACCATTGTGCTAATTCCCGTAGCACCATTAGGAGTCATACCCCCCCCCCCCCGACCTCAGTACCTTCACTTCGCTTACAGCAGCGTTTCCCAAACTGTGGGGTTCGCAAAGCCTACTGAAGTGGAGAAGGGGTTGCGCGAGAAGGTTAACGAGAAAGTAAAGTAAAACAAATGAATAGTTTCAGTGTCACTATACTTTATACCCTTTCACTATACCGGAAATAATATGCAAAAACGTTGTTTCGAAAACGTCGTTTTATTAACAAAAGAAACTTTTCTTTTTAATGCCACCTCACGATCATTATAATAGTGCCAATAAATGACACTCAAGTGACTATCATTTGCGGATGAAATAAGGTGGGCGCGAGTCTCGCTTCAGTATGAAGGCGGGCGTGGGCTAAAAAAAAAGTATGGGAAACGATATAACCTCCTCCCAACTACGGAATGACGCCCCCAAAATAATTGTATCATTAAGTTTCCGGGTTACGTAACTTTCCGATCGCCCTATATATATATATATATATATATATATATATATATATATATATATATATACGTACAGGGTGTCCCGTTAAGTCTGGAACCATAGGCAAAATTATAAAAACGGCAATAAAAACGCCGAAGAGACTTTTGGGGACTGTTTGTGAAATGAGCAAGGATGGTAGCGGCTGTGTCATCGTCAGTGAATGTCCTCGGAGGTCCACTGCGTGGTTTATCTCCTATGGATCCCGTTTCCCTGAACTTTGCTACAAGTTTGCCGATACAGCTGTGTGTTATCGGCGTGGTCTGGATGCAATCTGTTAAATTCCTCAGCGACCTCCCTCTCACTCCGATTTACTACGAGCAGAATTACCTGGATGCGTTCTTCTTTACTCAAAGACATCATGGGCACTTGCATAAACGGAAAAACATGAATTACTTATTTTACCCCATGGTTCCAGACTTATGGGACACCCTGTATATACTGTATATACGTCCGACAAACCAAGGAGGGCCTACAAATAGGTTACCCTTCCTCCAACCCTTCTGGGCATTCCCCAATGCTGGATTATATAACCAAGCCTACAAAAGAATTTCAGAGTTTTTACCGACGGGCAGTCAGGTTAAAACTACGAGGTCACGTCTGGGAAAGACCAAGCGCGGGTTCTATTCTGAGCCAAGCATCATGGTTAACTTTTAAGCTTTCTTCACTAATAAATAATTAATAAACAATATTTGAATCAGAAAACTTGTACTATATTTGCATCTGTAATAAATAAACGTAAAATCTCCGAATTTCTGTGGAATCCTTTCATTAAAGTTAGTTGCTACCGACCTTCTGTGAATTCATTAACCCTTTAATGACGGATGGTACCTTAAGGTCCACCAGAAATAATAATATAAATTGTACTACAATGCCTCGTTTCTATAAATGTTTCTACATGTTTATATATAGATGTCATTTAGTTGTTGAGAAAGGTCTCCCCCATTAATCCGCCCCTCTCCTCATTGAAGCACACATCTACTCGACCAATTTGAATTATATATATATATATATAATTATATATATATATATATATATATATATATATATATGAGTCAAAAGTCCGGAAACATAGGAAGGATAGGAAACTTTTATTGCAAAAAGACGTGTTACAAGTAGTGATGAAAGCCGGTATTGAAAAACCAGTATTTATACCGGTATTGGACAAGAGACACGATACCGATATCGTGATTATCGATACCGGGTTTTGGTATTGAAGAACTGCCTTCAACTCTCTTCAAGAGAGTGGGAAATTTTGGAAGATCTATATGATACACTTCGTCCTGTTGAAATAATTTTTAAAAGACTATGTTCAAAAGATGCATCTCTCTTGACGGCTGAAATCTCCATCAAATTTATTTTAAAGAAACTTGTAGAGAAGAACATTCCAACAGCAAAGAAGCTCAAAGACTGTCTCAATAATTTCGATTCTTCAAGGAGACAAAGAGATATTGTGGGTTTAATTAAATATCTTCACAACCCTGAAGTTTTAAAAGTTCAAGAAGAGGAACTGTTTTCTATTCCATCTAAACTAGCGCTCAAAAGAACTGCAGAAAGGATTTTTAAAAGGCTTTTTCCTAAGAATGATGAAAATTTAGTTGGTTTCGAGGAAGAAAGCGAAGACCAAGACTTACGAGCATCTAACTACTCAGAGAATGTTACTGAAGACAAGAATGAAGTGATGATCCATTGATGTGCGAATACATGAAAGAAATAGAGAAATTAGAAAAGGTACCATTGAGAAGCAATGCAACTAACTTTGATCCTACTAATGAATTTAAGAGTTTCGAAGTTTCTTCACAAAGAAGTGAAAATTTAGAGAAGCTGTACAAAGCATTGCTTTCCATTAAACCCACTAGTGTAGAATCAGAAAGAGCTTTTTCTGCTGCTGGCTTATTTCTGACGAAGCTAAGATTAAATCTCTCTGAACAATCATTAGATAGTCTTTGTTTCCTCAAAACTTACTTCCAAAACCAAAATAAGAAATAAATATGCAAAATTATTAATAAACTTTTTTTTTTGAAAAATCGTTATTTTTCCCTTTTACCTTTGGTTATCTGATATACTTAATCATTATAAATAGTCCTTCCTTTTTCCTGCTTTTCCCTAGGAGCTGCTGTTCAAACTTTTTTCAATCAATGGTATTTTCTCTTTGGTGTCGGTGACAGAATTTAAAAAGTAACTTCAGTTTTTATTGTCGTTAATGTGGTGAGTACTACAGGTCCTGCAGGCTTGTGGGAGGGTTGGCACTTGGCAGTGTGACACCAAAAATATCATTATAAATTATTCTCTGCATAAAACTGGTATCGACACCGGTATCAGTAAAATAATTGTTCAAATACCGGTATTAAAAATTGTCGGTATTATTTCATCCCTAGTTACAAGTAATGTTATAAGATGTGCTCTATATGTTCTTCTTTCACTTCCAGACATTTCTGGACTCTGTTTCCCTGCTCCACCTGGACTCTTTCCAGGACATCGGGCTGGATTGCAGCACAGGCTTCTGTAATGCGCTGCTTCAAGTGGTCTGTGTCCCGGATCTTCAGACTATACACAATGGCTCTGAGGTGTCCCCAGAAGTAAAAGTCCAGCGGTGTCAGGTCGGAGGATCGGGGAGGCCACTCCACTGGACCACGACGACCAAGCCAACACCCTGGAAATTATTGTAATAACAGTTTCCAATTATTTCCCGTTTCCAGACTTTTGACTCACCCTGTATAATGCGCCTCGGTGGTGGTTGTTAGCGTTGCTGACTACGAATCCATCAGCCACGGGATCGAGACCCGGTGACGGCAGGCGGAGCGCAGCAAAAACCCGGGTGTTCATCCTTCCACACAATAAAGAAATTGGTTGGTAGATAAATGGGTACCCTGGGTAGCCTAGTGGTTAACACGCTGGGCTGCTGGTGGGGCGTGGTTCGGATCCTACGTTAAACTGTAGGTCTAAGGTGGAGTGACATCAAAATTAACCAAAGTTACAGGGTGTAACAAAAGTCCGTTCTCATAGGGAAATAAGATATAACAGAATTGAACGAGAAAATAGTTTTAATTATACATTACAACCAATACAATCAACTTACCAATTAATCCAGTACATGCTCAAATTGCATTCCATTTGTGAAAAATGCTCTGTATGAATTGATCCCCAATTAACCCACCCCTAATATCTCCAGTCTAACTATAGAGTAGATTAAGTCTAGCCTTGTAGGGGTCAGCCTAGAGATTCCGGAAATGGTCCAGAGCGGGCAGATAAATTGAGGTTCACAGTAGGATTCCTCACCAAATTAGGTTAGGGCAATCTACCTTCACCTCTGTTAAGCTATGAGTTGATGCTAGGTCTTAGACCACAATGTAGGCCTAATTTGTCTGACCTAGCTTAATTTACGGCGTTTATTTCTAACTGGGTTAAGAACACAATTAGTCATTTACTGCTAGTTATTAGAGAGTCCCTTTTCCCCTTTTGTTTAATTGTTGAGAGCGTACTTGCTGGTGGGGATCTTTTTTCCGTTGTTTGTTCTTCTCCTTTCTCTCGTTCCGTCCTTTCGCCCCGTTCCTCGTTTTCGTTCTCCCTTGTCCTCCTTTTCGCGGGGCTTTTTCCACCAGCGTCCTCTTGTTTTTTTTTCGGTTGGTTGATCGGTAATGTATATCTATTACCGAGCACGCTCTTGTCACACAGTATATAAATACTAGTGTGGAGAATAACTCTGGTGAGCAACCAATTGGTTTCATCCACCCAGTTATTGACATAAAAGGAATTTAATAATTGTTCGATTAACTACCTACCTACTCAGTGAACCATTTTCGTTACCTCCCAACTACCCACACATCAGTTTTCCATACCATGTAGCCGTTCACACATTTCTACTCGTCTTTGACACATTTCTACTGGTTTTTCTCGTTCAATTCTATTATATCTTATTTCCCTATGAGAACGGGCTTTTTTTTTGTTACACCCTGTATATCACCTCTACCCTGTGGCCCGTGCAATGTATACATAATTTTTGCAAACTATTATAAAGACTCCTTCACGGAAGCGAAGATCCATATAAATCCAGACCAAAATCCATGTATTTCCTTGAGGAGAAGGATGGAGGGGGAACTTCTAAATTTTACATCAAATTTGAAATTAAAATGTAGTCCCCCCCCCCTCCCCCGACACACTTCAATTAACGAACAAACAAGATAAATCTAACGGAATCTGACATCACTAATGACGTCACACCATACGTTATCAATACGTTAATCCCCTCTACCTACATACCCCCATCCCACGAATCCCCCAACCGGTCAATTTTCCTTCTCTTGCCCCACCTCCAACCCACCCCCAAACTCCACCCGCCCTATACGAGCCACTAAGGCTCCCCCCCCCCCGCAACAAATCGTTTTTCTTTCCCATTCTTTGATAGACAGACAGATAAGTGTCTATACAACAAACAGAATAAGTAAATTCGTGTCAATTACCAGCAACTATTTTGGTGTCTTCCAGTGATGGTTAAATGAGCGAAACGATAAAATGAGCGAACTGCTGTTCAGCGTTGCTTTTTACACCTTGACAATGTAGTTCCAGAACATGCTTGACAATGGCGCGACGCGTGCAAAGACCCTGCCCAGACAGACGTGACAATTAGTAATTTAACCTGACCTACACTAATTTAACCGCAGGTAAAAAGTCGATTATATATAACAGAAATGGACCTAAAACAAACATTCATCCACGAGACAAACGAGGAAGGAAACACGGTAGAAAAAAAAACATAACAAAATATTTCTACACGTTTGTGAAAAGTAAAATGCAATGTAAAGAGAGTATTGCTCCATTAAAAGATGGGGCAACCGAATGCACAAATGACCCAGAAAAAATAAGCGAACTGCTTAACCTGTTAAGCGTTGCTTTTTTCACTTTTATAGGCACCGGCAGACAATATAACTCGTCGATAACGCTTAAGAAATGCTCTTAAGAGGTGCTCTGTGTTTAGCACCTGTAAGTCCGAGAAGTAGAGGGCACGCTGAATTATATATCACTCGCAAACACTGTCGACGAGGTTTGCAAGTTTCCAAATTTCAAAACTTGCAAACACAGCACTCTGAATAATATATCACCCCAAACTATGACAGCAAGACTTGGATTCCTCACCCTCGCCAATTCTGCATACTCGCAAACATGACCCACATCTTCTCAAACAATGCTGACACAATTTGAGAGTATCATACTTTCCGATTTTACAGATTGGAAAACCTTGTCACTTGCATTCGAATCGCGGCGAACTTACAAACCCTGTCGACAATGTTTGCAAGTATTATGTAATTCAGCGTGTAGTCATTGCATTGTCACTCCACGTATTTTTAAACACGCACATTTTCAAATCTCACCACTTGCATATCACCTTAACTGGAAAACACTGCACTTGCACTCAATGTCACTTGCCTTCAATGTTATGTATTTTTTGGCGAGTGATATATCATTCAGGCCATCGAAAGTAGAATATCCAGATGAATTCTTTAGCATATATACAAATCAGGCAAGGACAAATTCGGACAAGAATCTATTAATAGATTTAGTTCTTGGACGGTGCACTTAAAGCTCTACCACAAATACTAAAAAATTCAGCACCAAGGCAAGATACATGGACTACCACATTTCTGAAGAAATGTGAAGAGAGTATTGCCAAGTCTCTATACTTATTATGGAGAAAATCACTTGACACAGGACAAATTCCATTTCCGTTAAAGAACGCGAACATTGCTCCCTTTAACAGGAGCGGCTCGCAGGTAGGCACTGTGGAACTGCAGCACCCCCATGATCTTATGATCTTTATATTTAAATATTTAAAATAGCCTCTCTGATTGTTTTTTTTTCAATGAACTTTGAGTTTTTAAATCAGATTATATCCTTTTTTCCTTAAACTATTTCAATGCCGAACGAATGAATCACGAAAGTAGCTTCAACCTTCCCGTGGAACTGGTACTTAACAGTTCCAGATTTTGTTCGAAACGCTTGAAACCTCGGTGGCGGACGTACGAAGAGCGAGTCAGAATCGCGGGTTTAAGAGGATCCAAAGCACTGTGGACAGAGCAGTGCCGATTTGTTTGTTTGACGTGGTAGTTATGTTGCTGTATCGTTTGCTAATTCGAAATTTAATTTCCGAATTGCATTTATCAATGATTCGTTATCATTTATTTTTTGTCGTGAGATTGAAGTTAATTATTATATAATAATTGGATTATTTACAATATATAGCTTTCATTTCTTAGAATATTTTTTCGCTCAGAATAAAAACAGAAGAATGGAATTTGTTTATAAATAACATTTTTGGCAAATTCGAAATTACCCGTTAAGCGTAAGTACCCTATAATTGATTTTATGATACTATTTTACTTATTTTTATGACTGAGTAGTGAGTAGTTATCTATTTATCTATTCGACTTTCTCTCTCTCTCATATATATATATATAATCGACACAATTGTTCGCAATTTCTGAGGCAGCACCCCCATAACTGAAAGTCACGAGCCGCCACTGCGAGTCCCTTATTCAAAGGAGGTAACAGAGCTATGCCTAAAAAATCATCGGCTAACTGCTAGTAGCTCTCACCTCTCATGACAGTATCGTAACGTGTTGAGCGGATGACAATGGTATGCGAGGAAATATCAAATGAAGGTGGCAGAGAAAAGTTACAAAACGACATTGAAACATTATTCAAGTGAGCGGAAGACAGCACTATGAAGTTCAACGAAGAAAAATTTCAACTTATATGCCATGGTAACAAGGAATTACAGAATAAACGATATAAAACACTAAACGATAGATAACAGCAAGCCCACAAGTCAGGGATCTTGGAATAATAATGTCATCGGATGCAAATTCAGAGAGCACTATAACGTTAAAATCACAACAGCTAGTTTGGGAGTTATCTGGAGGAGCCTCCACAGCGGAAAAGTAAACATCATGCTAAAATTATGGAAGAGTTTAGTCCTACCAATAATTGAGTATTGCTCAGTACTCACAAACCCATACAGAAAACGAGACATTGCAAACATAGAAGTCCTATAAAGGACTTTTATGTCTAAGGGCCCGTTCGCAATTATCAACATTTTCACGAGAGTACAAACCGTACGCTGGGTAGGGGGTTTGATGGGGGGGTTAAGGGCTGTTGTACGCTTTTAGAAATGCGAAAACTCGATCCATATCTTCTCGCCAATTTAATATTATAGTATGACAGTTTTGGATTCTGTATTGTCAGTTACGTTTCTTTTATTTTAATGGTGCTAAATTCCAATTTTTTTTAAATTTGAGTCCGAATATTAACTTGTGAATATTAACTTAACTCTAGTTTTTCAATACAATACATTGTAAAAAAAATCGACGTTTTTCTTTGTACACTTTTGGGGAGAGTGGGGGGGGGGGAGGATTCTTGAAAAAGTGTACTCTTTGTACACTTGTGAAAATGTTGATAATTGTGAACGGCCCCTAAGACGGAGGAAATGAAAGATGAAGACTACTGGTCTCTACTACAATCCCTGAAACTCTACTCCGCGGAAAGAAGACTTGAGCGGTATACATATATACATACAGAAAATAACTCGAGGGTTGTGTCGCTAACCTTAGAAATGAAACAAACACACTGGAATGAGAGAAGAGGCAGATTCTGTACTGTTCCTGTTGCAGTGGGACAGGGGGGCCATGAAAACGAGGATGGAAAATACCCTCAGAATACGAGGTCCGAAACTTTTCAATGTACTGTCAAAAGAAATGAGGAACCTCCAGCATACCAAACTGAACAATTTCAAGAACCAGCTGGACAAGTTCTTCTGGAAAATCCCTCTTCTTCACTTTCACTGCAGATCAGATGCCAGACTTCACTTTAATGCACGATAGGGTACCGGTACGGTACACCGTTCTCAATGCACCACTGATTTTATATAGGCAAACTGCGCAGACTTCATTGAACTCGGTTCTTGGCATTCTTGCCATCCATGGCCACCGAAGAGCCCACATTTGAATCCTATCGATTATTCGGTTTGGTAAAATATATAGAAAATGGTGTGCCTCGGAACCACAAGTAAACAACGCGCAAGAATTGAAGGAGAGGATCGAAACATATTGGATGCAGTTACGTAAACACTCCATCTAAATTGCAATTTCCCAGTATGCATGCTGCTGGGGAAATTGATGGTGGACATATTGAACCTTACGTCCTTACCACAACCAAACAGTCTTCAACGGACAACTCTACCTTCAAGCCGAAAGAGGAATAACTTCCCGATAACAAGTCAGTAGCCTTTTGCATCTTAGAAAATCTTTTAAATCTCCAATTACTTCGCAAATATTTTTATAACAGCGTGTATCAGTTTGAAGCCAATTAGATTATCTTCTCAACAGTCATATATATATATATACTTTAAAAACGTGTTTATTTTGAGAGCCAAATATATCTACTCTAAAGAGAAAAAAAACAACTTTTATCAACCCCTTTATAAGAAACTAAAAAAAATTCGAACATCTATTGCATATACACAACACAATTGACCTTGAAATTTGGCATCGAAGACTGCCAGCCAATGGCACTCGTGCAACACCCTCATGAGGCACCGCAGACGTGAGAGGGAAAATAAAAATGAGATCCGGGTTACATGATATTATTATTTATTAATAATAATAATAATAATAACAACATAGTTTACCTTCATTTGACATACACGTATAGAAAACGGGCGGAATTGTGTTTGGGGTTTGGAAGTCAAAAGGTATTGTTGTGGCCAATGACCTTTTCATCTTCATCTTTGACCTTAGCTATAGAAAGTGAATTTAATCAATACGTTCATATAGCCCATACACCGTACATATACTGTACCTTTGTTAGTTGATATATATATATAATGAGCGATTACGGGTAGCTCACGAAAATTATCACCATTATTATAATTTATTTCTCCTCTTATTACTTCTCGAACCTATACAGTATAGGCCTACACAAGTAAAGCCTGATAGATACATGATTATTATATTTGTCTCGTGAATAAACAGCCATTTTGGGGTATTTAATAGGTTTAATTAAGAATAAGTTACATTTATCTATGAGCTAAGCTATAAATATCAAGATGACAAACTATCTACCGTATATATGAAATTATGAGTCAAATGAAAATTAAATTTAATCTATATAGACCTATAAATTTTCCTAATCTGTGTCTTAAGTATAAATTACTATGTAAATTATAAAATTATGTTAATTAACTAAAGCTATTTCCACTTCTATTTTATGTATTAATAGGAAGCTGTAATTTAATTTTTATGGCTTAGTCGTACATAACCTGGGCCTTTATAAATGGATCAACCAGGCAACCAAAAAACATAGGCTTTTCTACGAAATATAGTCTTAACCAGGATTTACAAATGAAAATTGAATATACAGGAACTGAACACAAAGAACGGTAATAAACTGAGGAATAAATATAACCGTGAATGTCTTCTATTATGGCAAAAACCAATTAATAAAACAGTCTTAGATGAGTAATTACAGGATTAAGCTATAATGCATGGGCATAGCCTAAGCCCGCGTCTCACTCAACCGTTGTGACGTCACAGACCCCAAGCTGCGCATGAATGAATTATTTTATAGCCGAGAGAGTTTGAAGTGACAATTATAGTGCTCGTAAGGAACTGGTCAGAATTTAGAGGTTGAGTCAATGAATATGAGGAAGTTGGGATGAGTAAATCAAGTGGTAAGTAAAGAGAGAGAGAATCAGTGAGTGAGTGCCAGGGACAATGTGGGAGGAAAGCAGTGCCTCTTGCGGGCATGATTTCGATCCCAGAATCGCCATAGAGAAGGATGTGCACAAGACACTAATTTGTTTATTTCTTCTTTATAACATTTTCTTATTTACTTTTAAGTATACAGAAGTCCTACATTAAATGAAGTGGTATTAATCTCATATCCAACTGCTCTTATCTATTTAAAGTTTTAATCATCATATGCCCGAATGTCCTCAACATATAAGCCTTCCTTCTAGTCTTCCTATATAGAGTACAGCTCTAAATTCCCATATACTGACTACATGTAACTATTAATAAATATTTGTACCCGCGTCCGCAAAAGCAAACCAACGAATTGGCCTCCCAAACTTGACATCCAACCATTAATAAATAACTATTTTTCTATACCTCTCTTTCATCGTGATTTTGCCCTAGACTCTTCTTTCTCAATACTTGTACTACCACAAAGAAAATTCTATTTATATGCGGAGTTCCTTTAATCAAGTTCCCTTTATGGATTTTATGGCTTTTTTCCAGATTATTTTCTAAGAAAAGTAACTGCGTCTCACAATAAAAAAAAGATGAAAGACTTGTCAGAAAATAATATTTTTAATAAAAGTCTCGTGAAAATGAGTTTATATTCTTTTATACTTTTAACTTCAGTTTATCTAATCCAGTGAATCAAATTAATGAAAAATACATGTAGTTCCCTAACTTAGGTTGGTTGATATAAAGAATCAGGTTTCTAATGCATAACATACAGCCTGTAGAATTTATGAGTCTGTGGAGCCTGTAGAGTCTAATAAAAGGTATCATTCAATGAGTTTGTACGGCACCTACGCCTATATGCGATAAAGGAACACAGTTATACCTTTATAATGGGTCTGTCTAAGTGTTACAGAATTATCTCAGCGTTACGAGTAAATATTCTTAATCCTAATAGTGATACTGTATGAAGCTATGATTACTGGTTAGTCTAACTACTTCGCAGTTATAAGAGATACGCTGATTCTTGACTTGGTGCATAGAAAAGAATGACGTATAAAGGAAACTCTTTGCTCCAGGCTTTCTATTTACTTAGCATCTATTATTGGAGCATTGGTAGATTTCTTGACCGTATTTCAAAACCTCTCCCGCTCTCGTGTCACAATATAGCTATATAACAATCTCTCAGAACTCCACATACAACCTACAAAGACTCGTGTAGGCCTATGCATTTAGTGCAAGATGAACCCTATAAACCTATAGGCACATCTCATTCATTATTTATAAATCACGAAACAAAATGTGAAGACATTTCACGCAAGAATGTAAAAATAAAACCGTCCATCAAGGTCATTGTCATACCACGATACCAGTGTTAAGCGTGAAGTCTGCTGACGTCACACAGTAATACAGGCCCATTTTCATGCTGATAGCCGATTTCCTGTGAAACAGATAAGACACCTCAGAGAAAACAAGGCTTTCACTCGCGTCCGAAGAGATACGAGAGAAATCACCAAACTATTCCAAAAATTTATGAATACCACTTCTTTCAGGCTTATAAGGGCATGATTCTTTCCCTCTGTGTAGATAGGGCATGGGTGGTACCCTGATCAAACCACTTTTTGTATATGTACCATCTCTTAAACACGCAATTGTGACGCATGTATAAGCTGCATGCGCAAAAACATATAAATACAGACTTTATGACGAAAGGTATTTTTCTTCAGTAAAAACAACAGCAATAATAATAATAATAATAACAATAAGTTACGCAAATCATATTGTAGCTGCGAATTTCCTCTAAATACAGGGTGTCATAACTATATAGCAGTTTACACCTACAAACATTTAACCTAACTCCATGATATAGGAGCAGCAAAGCCTCGTGACAACCACCTCCCCCCCCAAAAAAAACAGTAGACATTGTTCGAGCTTAATGCGAATACGTCACAAGAAAATGCAAGTAGCCAACCAGCTTCGAACACAAATGTGTTCTGAATGAATTTCAGCATCAATTATATGCAAACGTTCATGTATACAGAATAATATGGCTTCCAACTTTGCTCCGCCTATATCCCGCCTTGCCCAGCCTCAGGCGCTAAGTACGCACGACATCTAATGATAATGAATCAAGGAAGATAATTGAATTTAGTAAGACAAATTAAAATTCTTTGAAGGATGCTCTTACCGTGAAACCAAACCAAACGTTTAGGTTAGGTCCGTTAGGAAATCAATACGGGATTTTTATGAAAAAAGCGGAAATTAAACTTTCCCTCATACAATTATTATTTCGCTCAACCCATTCGAGCTACCCTTGACCCATTTTTATATATATATATAAATAATTCTCATCCTTCACAGGAACATGGTGTATTAGTGTGTCACAGTGTTGCTGCTTATTAGAAAAACAATTCGGTAAGGAGGAAATACGTGACTAGTTTTTCCTTTACAAAAACGCGTTATATACCCAAGGATTTATCCGAGAAGAGGTACACTTAGAGGACTAAACACTGCGTTGAGAGAGGAGAGAGAGAGAGAGAGAGAGAGAGAGAATGTACGCGTGCATCATTTCTAGACACTACGTAAAAGTATAATTATACTTTTGTTATTAAGCAGACTGACGGTTTTATTAACAAAATTACCTAAATGTATCTTACATTGACGTTTGAATTAATATTGATAAATATTAATAATAATAATAATAAGGAATAAATTATAATAATTTAGGATTTATACAACACAAATCATATTGTACGAATTTGGAAGTTTCTTTTACGATTTTTTACGACATATTCTGTCTATAATTGGGTGCATCAATATACAGTATTACTTCATGGAAGTTCCTTATCTCTTTGCATTGATAGAAAGGGAGCAAAGCAGCCAACAAAAGTTCAAAGTTCAAAATTTTTCAGAAAATTCTGTAGGTTAACGTGGGAAATTTTTTCTACAGATGTACCCTTTCTGTACTCAAAGAGCATATAGGCCTATGCATTTTGAAGCCGATAGGTTTATTTTACAGACTATACAGAGCGTGTATTTTTTAAAATCCTGTTTAATCTTATAAACCTATTACGTTGTCTACAAATTCTAATCCAATTTTCCTCATTCTTTTACAATTACAACTTCAGACGAAAAAAATAGAATACCGTCTCAAATGCGCTCATGACCTTGATAATATCTTTAAGTTATATACCTTTACGAGGAATATCGAGTACCGTATCTGTGACGTCATTGTGATAAAAAGACACGTGTGTGTGTAAATAATATATAACAAAAAGCCTTAGTGAAAAGTTAATGCATAGCGACATACCAAAATATTAGAATATCTTGTCAGGTATTACCAAAAAATAGAATAAATTCATTATGATTATTGAATACTGCCAATATATTAAATCTTTATCCAAAACTTTTTAACTTTGACTCTTAGTATTTAGTTGGTCCACCCTTAGCCCTGATTACGGCATCGAATCGACAAAAGCCTCTCGCATTCTTCCGTCGTTATCGATTGCCAGGTTCACTTCACTAAAAGTGTTCCTGGTTTACGCTTTTGGACCTTCTGCTTAGCAAAATTCCAAAGATTTTCTATCGGATTAAGATCGGGAAAATTTCATAAGCATCAAACCACGCAGATATTGCGCGAGCCGCGTAAGCTGGAACCAGGTCTCGTTGAAAATGAAACGGTTAGTTAGTCTCCATACAGCTGTTCCGCAGACTCCAGCATAAAGTATTCTAAGATTTCTTGATAAACGTGACTACTGACAGTTCTATTTACAAATGCGAGTGACCCCCACCATTTGCATTCGCGCAACCTCACACTAAAACACTCGCCGCCTTCATGAAAAATGGGATTTCCGTCAAGAAAACCAAAAATTAAACCGATGTGAAATGCAAAGCAAAAGAGAAGATGACTATCTTGGTATGAAGAAAGAGTTGCATGGACTGCAAACGAGTGGCAAAAATTGGGGCGGTTTTCAGACGAATCAAAATTCTGGTCATTTGGCGACGGGTGTCCGCGAGCGAGTTTGGCAAAGAAAATCTGAAATTTATCCTGAAAACTCCCTGAAGAGATTGGTCAGATTTACGGCGAGTGTGTTAGTGTGAGGTTTAATATATTGGCAGTACTCAATATAAACATAGTGAATTTATTCCATTTTCTTTTATAAAATCTGACAAGATATTCTATTCGATATATTTTTTTTAACCCTTCAATATTCTGTTATTTTCAGATAAATTCGTCTGGCGTAAACCAGAAAAAAACTATGTGCAGTTCCTCTGGGCAGTAAAAGAAATTATATATATATATATATATATATCATGCAGGAGAAGTGTTATAGAGGGGTTCGAACACATGAAGATTGATCTTGAACAGTCGTTCAAACCCAACTAAAGTATAAGGCATCTTTGCCAACGTCCGTAACTCAGTAAGCAACAACGTTTCCCTATAAGCTAAGTGAAGACACTGAGGTCGGGGATTCGAACCCCGATGATGTTGATAATAAATAGCGCAAGAGTTAGTTGGCCTGAGACCTGTACCAGTTTCCGACCTTCCTGAATGATTATTGTACTACTTCTTTCGACGTACATATTTTAAAACTATAAAAATCTTACAAATACATCTTACATCTGGCAGTCAATTTAACTCGCGATTTGCTTGTTATAAATTTCAAATAAAAAGTACAACTTCAATTACTCCATTCTCTATTAGGAGAAAGGAATAACCTCCTTATATTAACTTAAAAAAAAGGAAGGACTAATTTAATTACAGACCTAGGTTATTATTCGTTTTTTGACCCAGTCACACCCAGCTATAACAGCAATATATATTGAATAACCAATCAAAACTGAATAAGAAAATATATATATTATCTTGTGCAAATTTGTATAAAATGTGTTTTTTTATTAAAATATATTTCCTATTTTTGGTGTTTTTTCAAAATATATATATCGAGTATTTGGTGAATATTTCTTATATTTGGTGATTCTGGCTACTTCTTCGTAATTCAACTTGTCCTGTTTTACAAGTAAATCATTTTTAGCAATTTTTCGTCTGTTCAGTTTGTTTTTTTTGTGACTAGAAGTATGACGTGTCAGTTATGCATATTTGATTTTTAAAACGTGATCCGCCATATTGCCCTCGATGACGACAAGAGTTTAGACCTTTTTTTCAATCACGGAATAATTAAGACATCCGTGACCTGCCCTAAATGCAATAGTGCTTGTACTTTAAGAAAAGACCAGAAGGTCTTTAGGTGCCGTAAAAAAATCCTAAAAATAATCGTGTTTCATTTCAGTTTAAGGGCACGCGAAATTTAGCGGACTTATTACATTATCATTTGTATAATTTAGGTCTCGGGGGTACGGGGGCGGAGCCCCCGTAAAGATCACGCATCACAAATTGATCGGTCCTAATGTTTTGCGGACAGTTCAGTACGTGACACCAGTTAGGTCAACTGTACGCCCTTGATGATTGGTTAGGTTAAGTCATGATATTTTCGTTTAAATTCGTTAGTTTAAACGAAAATGACGAGTGCAAAGTTTTCTGGTTAATTTTGAGGTGTTTTGTACGAAACTGCCATCCGTTTCCTGTGCAAATGCGTAGTTTTCAAGATGACGATATCTCGAAAACTACGCATTTGCACAGGAAACGGATGGCAGATTCGTGCAGAACACCTCAAAATTGACCAGAAACGTTTGCTCTCATTATAAAAAGAGACTGGGTCAAAAAAACGAATAATTACCCAGACCTATTATTAATTATCAAATGTTTGTTTTTGTTATCTTATTCAAAAACCATCACTTATATTGCGAAAATAAAGCTGAAATACCCTTATATATATATATATATGGGATGAATTTCACAATAAAACACGTGAAATGAATGAATGCTGCAAACCCACAAGGAAAAAGAAAAACGATTCCAAGGCCTTTCGTGTATTCAAAGCTACACCTCGTCAGGGAGTGAATTCCCTGACGAGGTGTAGCTTTGAATACACGAAAGGCCTTGGAATCGTTTTTCTTTTTCCTTGTGGGTTTGCAGCATTCATTCATTTCACGTGTTTTATTGTGAAATTCATCCCATATATATATATATATGCTGAAATATCAATACTTTAACAAACTGTCCACGTAATTTTATGCAAATACGATTTAATTAAATATACGCTTTATACCCATGTACGTCCTTATAAACGAAGGTTATGTATAATTTATACTCAAAACCTATACTGAAGCCCTTAGGTTCATCGCACTTCACATTCAGGCATTCATGCATGTTAAAACTGGTAGGCCACATTTTAAATTCTGATCAATGAAACACTTGATGTCAGTCTATTATGTAGGTCAATGGACGTATACCCGTCCTTTCTCCAAGGACACGGACGCAAGGACAAAAGTACTAAAAAAAAAAAAACTTACTGCTTTGACGGCGATGGCTGTGTGTGTCAAAACGACGTATTCTTCCCTCCACCTCTCAAGGTAAAAGACGATTTGCCCCACTTCGTCAGAAACTTTGTCTAAAAGCTTTTTTGGAAGCCTCGCCAACTCCTCTACCTCCGCCCGAATCCCCCCTGCACCCACTCCTTCAGGAGTAGTCACACGAGGAGCCGGAGAGGTCGTCACGTTATGGATGTTCCCCTCGGAGCGAGAGAGAGACGAATGGAGGGGCGCGGAAGGTGGAATGAGTTGATTGTTCAAGAGGACCCCTACTTCGGTGCCTTCTACAGGGCCCCCTGCTGGTAGTTTTATTCGCCTGCCAATCAGGTTGTCTTGGGAACGCGACTTTTTGCGGCTCAGCCGTTGGTGGTTTCCGCAGGTGATGCGGCTGCCCGCAGACTGCTTGCGGCTTTTGCGGGCATCTTCAAACGCTGCCGCAGGAAGGTTGTTATTGAGAAGATTTGAGCAATGTCCTTCGTCAGGAGAAAGGTTTACAAGTTTTTCCCACAGGTACTCATTAGGACTCACGTGTGAGATTGATCTGATGGGGCCGGGAAGCGGAGCCGATGATGCGTTCTCAATGGTATTGTCTATCAAGTCCCCGCAGGAGTGCCTCCTTTCGTAAGTAGGGTTACAACACTTTCCACCAGAGTGAGGGCCATTGCCAAGGCCATTATATGGTCCAACCCTAACCGGGCCCCCTGAAGAATAGGTGCCAGGTCGAGTGCCATCCTGCAACCCGCATGTCGGTATGTACCTGGAGGAAGAGGTGTCCCCTTGGACTCTTTTCACCAACAGGAAACCTTCGTAGCGGGCTTGCAACTTCCTCCGCCTTCCGTTCATCAAGTAACACGCCGAGTTGCAGGCATCGCAATATCGCATTGTGGGGCCAGCACCCATCTTAAAATCAGGGGTTGTATGGGGCACTCTTTCCCCTCCTCCATCACTATTCGCGGGAGTGGATGACACGAAAGAACCTGAAGAAGGAGGAGAGGAGGAGGAGCAGGAAGAAGGTGAGGGGGATGAAGAAGTAGGGGGAGAAGTAGAAGATCCCTGGGGAAGTCTCCCTTGTAACGTAGCTATCATATGGACCGCGAAGAAGTAACACGCGAGGGAAAAAAAAAACCTACGGCTCCATCACACACCAAATGAGAACACGCGCGTCTCCACACAGATCAAGCCAACAGAGTCACTTGGGCGCTCACAGCGTACTGGAGTTGAAAGGAGCTTCGAACGCGCAGATTCCCAATTACGAATTGAACCCGTAAACGCATATGCGAAGGGCACGAACGAACGAACAAACGAACGGATGATAAACACATACACGAACGCAGAAGAAGAAGAAGAAGAAGAAGAAGAGAGAGAGAGAGAGAGAGAGAGAGAGAGAGAGAGAGAGAGAGAGAGAGAAGTGTTACAACACAAAAAAACACAAACAAACGAACTGCGGAAAAGAAAACTGAAAATTTGACACGAAATATATCAGCAATTAATACTAAACTGTTTCTCTGATCGGGTGGAGTACATTGTACATTGTATACTTGTATATTTCATGGGTTCATCCCGTGAGTTTACTCTACTCCGTAGGTCTACATTTTTCTTTCCCTCACCCGGGGGGAAGGAGTGGGTAGGGAAAGGGATTGAATAATAACAATAACCCCAAGGTAATTTTCATATTTAAAAATTACGCCTAAAGTCCTACTTTATACGAAGCGTGACTGTGTGACGCGCTTATGACGTCATACTATAAGTTCTCGCTCAATTCGTGACGTTCGTAACGCGATATATTCGTCACCAAAGGGCGGGCGTGACACCGACGTCATACTGAATAGTGATGGTGACAAGTATTTCTATATCTTTATTACCCATATAAAGGGTGTCCATAAATTATCTTTACAAATTCAATTGAAATTGAATTGAATTTGTAAAAATAATTTATGGATACACACTATATATATATATATATATATATATACACACACATTCAACTGCAAAGAACACGCAGTATAAATAACGTAAAGAACGACGCTTGTATAGGAGATATTCCGCGCAAGACGAGAGAGAGAGAACAAAACAAATGAAAAAATGAGGTAACCACCCGGGAATCGAACCCGGGATCTTCCGATTGCCGGTCAGATGCGATACCATTACACCATGGGCCTCACTCTTCCAAATGCCGTAATTCTTCTACATACTCGCAGAAACCAATGCCCCAAGGGGGCACCTCTCGCATGCCGTAACATTATATACATTCAACTGCAAAGAACACGCAGTATAAATAACGTAAAGAACGACGCTTGTATAGGAGATATTCCGCGTGTTCTTTGCAGTTGAATGTATATAATGTTACGGCATGCGGGAGGTGCCCCCTTGGGGCATTGGTTTCTGCGAGTATGTAGAAGAATTACGGCATTTGGAAGAGTGAGGCCCATGGTGTAATGGTATCGCATCTGACCGGCAATCGGAAGATCCCGGGTTCGATTCCCGGGTGGTTACCTCATTTTTTCATTTGTTTTGTTCTCTCTCTCTCGTCTTGCGCGGAATATCTCCTATACAAGCGTCGTTCTTTACGTTATTTATACTGCGTGTTCTTTGCAGTTGAATGTATATAATGTTACGGCATGCGGGAGGTGCCCCCTTGGGGCATTGGTTTCTGCGAGTATGTAGAAGAATTACGGCATTTGGAAGAGTGAGGCCCATGGTGTAATGGTATCGCATCTGACCGGCAATCGGAAGATCCCGGGTTCGATTCCCGGGTGGTTACCTCATTTTTCATTTGTTTCGTTCTCTCTCTCTCGTCTTGCGCGGAATATCTCCGAACAAGCGTCGTTCTTTACGATATATATATATATATATTATTGAAAAGATACATGGGCACTTAGAAAATGTAGGAAATCCTTCTGCAAAGATAAGATAATAATTTAACTAGATCATAAATGTAGGTCACACATCACTTCTGAAATACCTTATATATATATATATATATATATATATATATATATATATATATATATATATATATATATATATATATATATATATATTAGGGTGATTAAAAAAAATCAGTTTTTTTTTTAATTGTTGAACCTGTATTTTTGTTCCCTATGACAAAAAAGTAGTGTATGCCAAATTTGGTGAATTTTAAATAAAATTTACTATGTGCTACCATGCGTCAAAGTTTCCTCTTTTTCAATTTGTTTGTTTTTACAACTTATGATTTTATGTTTAATTGTTTATATTTCAGAATTTTTAATTAATGGTTTATATACTAGCTTGCTTTTAATTGTTGCTTGGAACTCGTAATTTTGATACCAATTAATCGATTATGGAAGCTAGGCCTAACTCACCATCACCCAGTTGCTCATTTGGGAGAAGTTCTACAAGAAAAGAAACTGAAGTATGGCTAATTGGGCAGCCCTCTGCAGTACTAAAAACATCCGTATTACCACCAGAGAAGGAAATGATGGCCCTCTTCATGCACTACAGAAATATTAAAAAGCAAGACATTAGAGAATCATGCTGCTCTACTGCAGATGATGTGCTAGCAGTTTGAAAAAAGCAGGAATACCAGCAAAACAAAGAATACATGTAGTAGATAAAATTCAAGGAATACTGAAGGAATGACAGCTGCTTAAGAAAAACAAAGCAAACAAATTGAAAAGATCACAAAATTTAAATAATAAAGAAGAAAAATGGAAAGATAAACTGGAAAACTTATTTGAAATCATTGCTCATGAGAATGCTATGCAGCTTATAAAAATAGAAGATAAGAAATTCTTGAAAATGCAACGTGAGAAAGGACGTCATGGAAAAATGGGTACCATTGATAAGGCTGTTGCTAAAAGAGAGCAAAGAGCAGCAGAAAAGCAACAACGTTATGAAAAGAGGAAAGCAGAAGAAGAGATCAAAAGAAAGAAGAGTGAAGAGGCTGTCATACTCACCAGTACATCATCAGGATGAGAATCAGAGGAGAGTAAAAGTGATGAATCTGGTTTCTGTGCTGCACAACCTTCAACATGGAAAAGTAAGGTTGGCAAACGTAGAAAATTGTTTGATGATAAATTATAAGGAAGTCTTGATGTTGCAAAATTGAGTGACAGAAATGCGTCTCTTTTTAATGCAAACAATCAGACATCGCTTGAATGGGACATCTGCGAACAAATAAAATGCATGTGTTTCAATACAACGGCAGGCAATACTGGTCCTAGAAATGGTGCAGCTATTCTTCTAGAACAAAAATTCGACGACGATTTATTGTGGCTGGCATGTCGACACCATATATTTGAAATTATGCTGGAAGCTGTTGTTTCAAAGTCTTTATCACCATCTTCTGGCCCAGATATAGTCCTTTTTAAGAAGTTCAGAGAAAAATGGTCAAGCATTAATAAGGAGGACTATGAGACAGCATTATCAGATCCAGATATCTATGAAAATATTCATGACATCAAAGATGACATAATTATATTTGCAACAAATCAACTAGATACATTCCAACCAAGAGACGATTACCTAGAACTATTGCAGTTAACAATTATTTTTTTGGGAGGTGAACCAAAAGGTGGAATCAAATTTAAACATCCAGCGGGACTTCATCGGGCTAGGTGGATGGCCAAAATTACATATTCATTAAAAAATTTTATGTTCAAATCTCAGTTCAAAATTTCAGTAAAAGACAAAAAAGGACTAAAAGACATCTGTCTATTTGCTACTCGGTTATAATATGTAAAGGCATGGTTTACAGCTCCTGTGCCATCTTGCGCTCCTCGTCTTGCTCTGGAATTATTACAGAATCTTGTAGTCTACAAACAAATAAATGACACAGTTGCATTTGTTGCTATTAAAAAACTGTTAGGTCACCTCTGGTACCTATCAGAAGAACTGGTAGCCTTGGCCTTTTATGATGATGAAGTGCCTACTGAAACGAAAAACAAAATTGTAAAGGCCTTGCAAAATACAACAGAAACTCTTCCTGCAAAGCGGGCTTTTCTAGATCCTGCACTTATTCCAACGAAGAAATTAGAAGATTTTGTCACATCAAATACTCAAAGATTCTTTACAATAACAGAATTTAGTTCAAAATTTTTACTCAAAGATCTACAGATCTACAGAAGCTAAGGCTAACAAAGACCCTAAGATCCACTCTAAGGCTAGCCCGAGAGAAAGGAGAGAGTAGGGGGTTAAGAGAAGAGAGGAGAATAAGGGGTTAAGTAAGGAGCAACACCTATCATTCGTGGGTTAACATTCATTCAGAAAAAGAGGGAAAAAGTCTCACCATCATCATCCGCCGGCCACTGCCGACAAGTCAGAAAAATAGTCGGAGAATATAGGAGAGGGGTGAAAGATGAAAAGAAGTAAAATAAGAACGCTTACAAACCATGCAAACACAGTCTTAACTCACTGTCATACCATGCAAACTACAAACATGCAAGAAAAGAGTTAGAGACATGCAAAGTAAGGAGGATAAGAAAAAAAAAAAAGTAGGTAAAGTTAAACAAAAAGTGGGTTAGTTTACGCTATGAGCTACATCTACATTCGTGTTAGTCTAATTTTTTTTTTTTTTTTTTTTTATTGCTGGCATCACGCTGGCATGTCACAAGCTGGCATTCATCGTCAACAGACTCATCCTCGAGCACCACCACCAGAGCTCCTGTTGTTAACTTTCTTTTTTAATTTTAAACAACGTTAATATTTTTAAAATGTCTGTCAAGACGGTTCTTAAACACATTAACGCTGGTAGAATGAACGACTGACGCGGGAAGATTATTCCATTTATCAATTACTTTAAACGTAAAGAAGTTTTTAGCGATATTAGTAATGAAACGTCTGCCACGCAACTTGAATCCGTTATTGCGAGTATTACTATTATCGAAAGTGAACAATTTGTCAAAATTTACGTTATCGATGTTATTAACGATTTTGAAAACTTCAATAAGCTCCCCCCTTAATCTCCTAGTTTCGAGTGAATACAAGTCTAACACTTTAATCCTATCTTCATAAGGCTTATTGCGCAATGCCGGAATAAGTTTCGTGGCACGACGCTGAACCCTTTCTAACCTATCAATATCCTCACGCAAGAATGGCATAATGATGAAGAGTATAACTCCGCTAAGAAATCTATCAAACAGTGGAAAGTCGTGAATGATATAGTGGAAAGAGGAGTAAAATTAATGGATGAATATAATAAAATACTAACACATGACGAAGATCAAAAACAATTCTTGCTACAAGTAGTGAAAAACTACAGGGCTGTTTACCCTGATAGAAAGAAAGAAACATTGATGAAGTAAGGACAGCTAATGTCTCAAATATCATGCTAGTTTAATTATGCATGCTTGTGGTTATGGTAGGACCTAGGGGAGCTTTCCACATTAAAAAAAAGCAATGCGCCTTGTACTGTACCCCCTGGGTGGTGTGGAAAAATTTGACAATTTGAGTCGTTCTGTCAATTTTTAATTGCTGGTAGCAACCCCTAAAAATTAAAAATTTGCCAGAATATTTTAGGATAGTTGTTTTTATGCTGAAATGAACCATTTAAAGGGTTGAACACATTAAAATATAAAAAAAAATTTTTTACCCCCATATTTGAATCACCCTAAATTATATATATATATATATATATATATATATATACTACTACTACTATTACTAGAAAAAACTCTTGTTACTACGATTAAATGCTTACCTATGGACATCTAATCAGTTTGGTTTTTAAACATCCCACTCAAATGACCTGTGTATCTATGTACGTAAAGAAACAATATCTAAATACATTGACAGTAATTCAACTATTTATAGCTGTTTCCTAGATATAAGTAAGGCATATGATAGAGTGAATCACAATATTTTATTTGCAAAACTAGAAGACAGGAAGGTTCCCATGTACATATTAAATTTATTGAAATTTTGGTATTCCCACCAATCTTTTACCGTTAGGTGGGGCAATGTACTATCCGAATGTTTTGGCTCCTCTTGCGGGGTGAGACAAGGCTCCTTGCTCTACCCTATGCTGTTTAATGTGTATATTGACGGATTAATTGCTTCACTTAATGAGGCAACAGTGGGATGTTGTATAGATAACACAAAGATAAATAACTTAGTTTATGCCGATGATATGGTGTTAATAAGTCCCTCTGTTAAAGGTCTGGATCGGCTACTAAAAGTCTGCGAAGTGTATTCGCAGAAACATGATATTCTTCTTAATGTTACAAAAACTAAGGTTATGCAATTTTATCCTAAAAGCTATAATCAGCCAGCTGACATAAGGTTTAAAATGAGAGGTGAAGTAATTGTGGAAGTACGAGAGTTTAAGTATTTGGGTCAAACTATTACCAGCTCCTTGAGTGATGACTCAGATATAAAAAAACAATCTCGAAGCCTTTGTGCTAAAGCGAATATGACTATAAGGAACTTTCGGTTCTGTGCAAGTGAAGCTAAAGACACACGTACTTTCTGCAGTAATACATACGGACAGCAACTAAAGGTGAATTATAAAAAAAGTTCTGGCAGAACTCTAAATTTGCTGTACAACAGGTCTTTTAGACTCTTACATAAATTACCCTCGAGATGCTCAGCTTCTCAAATGTTTGCTACCCGCAATGTCCCGAGCTTCCCGGAGGTAACAAGACGTGCTCAGTACAGTCTAAGGCAAAGAATTAAAAAATCAACCAACCCGATTATCCAAGCTATCCATGAGTCCTACCGTTTATCCTCTAAGGCCTAAGCTATGGACTTCTTGGTACGAAAACGTCTGTCTGTAGCTCCACTTAACTCCTACATTACTGTATTATTTCTAATCAATTGTATATATTTTTATCCTTAGTATGTGAACTGTCATTGTATTAATAATATTTATCATATGGACTATAGTCTGCCAATAAACCTTTTCATTTTCATATATATATATATATATATATATATATATATATGCTACAACTCAGAAGGGTCCCCTGAGAAACTTTTATGTCATACACAGATCGTGCATGGGACAAGGAACTCTTCTGGCAAAATTAAATCCACTATAGTCCGAATAATTAATAGTAAATAACAAATACAGCGGGTCACTGCTCAGCATATAGCTGGTGAGGGAAGCTATGTTTTTGGGTCCTCTTTGCTAGTGACCCGTTGCCCACGTTGGGCTTCCATTAAGAAAAAAACTATACTGTAGTATTTGTCATTTACCATTAATTATTCGGACAGTAGTGGATTTAATTTTCCCAGAAGAGTTCCTTCTTCCACACACGGTCTGTGTGTAACACAAAAGTTTCTTAGGAATCATTCTGAGTTGGATATATATGTGTGTGTGTGTGTATATATAAAAAAGGACCAACACAACAGCAAATATTTTCGTTTACTTTTTTACATCAGATGTTTCGACAAATCTTTTGTCATCATCAGTGAATTATGAATCTAATTAAAACCTTAAAACAAAAATAAGAATAAATAATTAAAATTACATCAATACAAAAGAAAATTAAAATCATTAAAACTAAATTAAATTTAATTAAAATTACCACACCTGGTAAATACACAATAATTACGTCAACCTCCATATTCGGCAGATACTGAGAGAAAACTGTATGAATATCAGTTCCAGTAGTATGCCCGCAAAATGGGAGAGTGCATATGCAATTGTAATGTTGATAAAATGAGTGCCAGTGCCACCCCCCTTGTTGCAAGACCCCCTCCCCCAAGGGGGGAAGGGAACTCCCTCAGCTTGCTGTGGGAGTCCACCTAACCTCTTTGGGGGAGAAGGTGGGACGGCCTCATCCCCAAAGGGGTACACCTAACCTAAGAGAGAGGAGGAGAGCATCCAGCTACTGCGAGAGGCAGAAGCTTAATGATAGCTCAAGGTAGCAACACCTGACTTAGAACTCGAAATCTGCCAGTTGGCTTAATCCCACAGTTGGCTGAGAAGGCATAAATGGCCTGTATATATTAATAACCTTCGAATGAATTAAAAGCGCACATAAACGCCCATAGAGCCCCCCTATTATTACACACACACACGCATATATATATATATAAACAGATGCATGTAAAATCCCAATAGCAAAATATATACGAGCCTAACCACCACACAAAAGCCACCACAGCACCACAACCATCACCACAACCACCGCTTTCCTTACCAGCTCCTCGTAGACCGACAAGGTCTCTAAATACGACCCAATAGACAACGCTATTAAGCATAAACAAAAACGTTTATGGGGCCAAGAAGTAGACTGACAGAGTCTCACAAAAAGGCAACACCAATTTCACGATTGGGAAGGGGCGATCTTTTATACAAAAAATCGAATAAGATAAACTGAGTTTAATGCCAAAACAAATTTCCACCATAATATACAATTTTATCCTTAAGCTCTAACATAAAAAGCATTAATATGATTTTATATTAAAAATAGATTGTATTTCGGGATAACTATTTTATTTCTCGTCTTTCGTCCAATTAGGTTTTATTTCGGGGTACCGTAACTTATTAATTTTTCCTCTTTTGGCCAATTATTTTGTTTCAATACAAATTTGTCTTTAAGACACCAATATATCTTTAAACCTTATTACAAAAAAATATTAATATAACTTTATATTAAAAATAGATTGTATTTCGGGATAACTAACGCCAGAATACCCATAGAGTATTTGAACATCTTGTTTGAGGAACAAGATGTTCGCACGGTTCAATGTAGCCTATAAAGTCACGAAGGAGGGAGGGCTAGTGCGTCTTTCAGTATTCGCCACATCTTCCGTCTTTACCGAATACCACTTCATAAACGTCGAACCTGCAATATCAAAGGTAGCCATCACTATTTTTCGTCTACGTGAGAAAATACACGTCTGAGATCCAGGGCTTGCAGCGGTCAACCGAGCACGCAGGGTAGAGATATTCCCAGGTAGTAGCAGGAGACACGTGACCTTTGATCATACAGGGGGCGGAGTTTAGGACTTTTTCTATACATACGCTACTATTTAATTATTTGGAGAGATGTTACCCAATGAAGTTTAAGTGACTTAGAAATATAACTGCTTACCGTACCAAATAAACTTCAAATATATATAGTAGTGCATTCCAGGCTTTAATTAAAAGTCGCTGTACCGCTTAGAAGATTAATCCGTAAATTGAAATCTTACAACAATAAAGGAAACATACTGAACATTTTCCGGCTGATAGGCGCCAATGTGTGTGTCTGTTATTGATTCTAATGGAGTTAACCATGATTTGTCAGTGTTTAAATTCGCGGTTCGCCCCCTGCCAGTCCACCACAATGCGCCTCAGTCAGTGTCTCTCAGCTCTACCAAAGACAATATCAGCAACAGTGTTAGCAGAGGGAGTGTTACAACAATGCGTTCCCAGCAATTGAAATTAGAGGGGCGTTCAAATTTTTAATGGGGTGAGGGCCGAGGGACGAGACCGTGAGGGCAAAGATGGGCTTTATGGCACCATAGTAAAAAACTGAAAAGTATATATATATATATATATATATATATATATATATATATATATATATCGGACTACAAGATTAGGTGCCAGACTGCGCTATTTATTTAATTTGTATATATTTAATGGAGAAGTGATGCTCTCTGTATAATTAAGTTCTTTATTGTGTACGTATTACCCACCTTAATTGTGTCAGACCAATCCTTCTTAGTTATTTGTTTATGGCTCTTGATGTATATTCATTGGTAGGTTTAAATAAATATATAAAATAACTTTGTTTACCCCATACCAATTGATTTCTACATTTCAAACAGCGTTCTTTACAAAGATCTAATCTAAACAACGAGCTGTTTAAGGCAATTTCCGTCTTAATACACAAATTTATCTAAAAACAGTAATTAACTAACGCTTACAGTTAAATTTGTT
>JAJOZX010000160.1:757500-777500 GCA_023014485.1 Bathynomus jamesi | reverse complement strand
GTTGACTCAATAAATCCTTTATTATTTCACACTTAAAAATAATAAACAAGAACAACAATTGTTTGAAGCATTCTTGAACATTTCAAGAACAAGATAAAAAATAAAATAACCCTTACCTTTGTTATTTGGAACAGATATGGCACAGAATATTCGGGAAGTAATTGCACTGAAATTTCTTCGGTCTTCACAGCAGAGATACTAAAGAGTAAACAGCCTCTGGCGCCACACGCTCACATTTACTTCTCAACGCCATCTATTATCTCATAAAGAAACTAATTCACATTGGGACTTGAAAGTACAGGCAGGATCAACCGGGTAGAAAAATAATTATGGAGATTTTAAAGATGTGGTACCTAGAAGTACCGCCAGGACATAAAGGGTTAAGGTGAAAACGCTCCCATTGTAAGACATCAATTGACTTAATTTATGTCATCAAAGTGACATGAGAATTGAAATCTTACCTGATCAGTTTTATGGTTCTTGAAATGTATCAAGGAGACTACTAATAAGGTACTCACAGACATATTATAAATATACATGACTTACTTGACAACGATTATTTTTAAATATTCACTAGCACAAACATGTTGCGCAAGAGACAGACTGCAAATGAAACGAATGTAGTTATTTGTTGTAATTGTTACATACAGTATATATTATTGAAAGTGCCTTAAAATGCTCGTGATATTTCTTGAAAGAAGTTGAAACATTCAACTCAAATGGCAAATCTTTCCGCCTGATTTTACAGTCGACCATGTTTTGCTCAAACCAATGCCATACATAAATAACTACCATATTTGGTAAGACACAAATTGTGGCGACGGAAACAAATATATCGCCTGATTTTGCACTGCGGAAATGGAAATTCGTTCATCACTATTAACAGTGGCGGATTAATTGCGCACCTGCTCAGCACTGAAAATAATAAACTTTTAAACGTTTATTTATGAATTTTTTGGGTTAACGGACTTGAGTTAACGGAAGTTAAATGTAACGGAAGTTAATTAGTCCGATAATGATTTTCAAAGTTAACTTAAAAGTTAAATCGTTAACGAAAAAGTTAACTTCGTTAATTAACGATTAACGGATTAACGGTTTGTGCCCAGCTTTGGCCTTAGACACCTTAGTTACAAAGAGAGATTGGAGCACCTAAACATGTTTTTCCTAAAGCAACAACTTTAAGCATGTGATGTGTCGTATTATATATATATATATATATATATATATATATGAGAAAGTAGACAACCTGATCCTTCGGGTCCGCAAAATTATTGTAAAGTACTCTATATATAAGTAGTTGACAAGCAGCGACTAAGATCCTCCAGATCCATGTAAAACATCCTGAGATGAGATAATCATATTGTAGTGACTCACATTCCTTCTCTTTTATAATTCATTAGTTTCTTTCCTTTCTATTATCACTTTTTTCTCTGCGTTTTTATACGAACACGGCTGACGGTTGAGCTGGTGGCTGCGCCAAATCCCTGCGCATTCGGTTTCTCTTCTGTGTGTGTGTGTGTGTGTGTGTGTGTGTGTGTCTCTCTCTCTCTTTCATCAGTGATCGATTACCTATCGGGTCAACTAAACTCATTGGATGGAATTCGGATCCAACTTAGTTGCTTCCAAATCGAGCCTCTCGAAATTTGGACAAAAAATATCAAAGTTTATACTGCTACTGATTATCACTTTTTCATATTTAATTTGCCGAATTTTCTCAACACTTCACTTCGAAACCATAACTATAATTTGCTCTGGCAAAATTCACGGAAAACTATTACAAATTTTACAGAATTCACAAAATTTAATCACGCCCTAGCTACCAATAAGGTCATTTCTGGCAGGTACATCGGAGAAGATAATAAAAATCATGAAACGCAACGAAACAATACTGCATAGTAGGAATATAAAAGCGCCCCTACATAGTAACCGTTATTATAATTTAAAAAATATTATTATTCAAGCTCCCTTCAGAAATTACATCGATACATTTAAATACAAAAACAACAATGAAACCCAGAAACTTCATGTTATCAATTCCCGAAAATCATGAACCCTCTTACACTTTGGGGGGAGCACACAGAGATTACCACAGCGCTATTGGCAATCTAAAAAGCTCCATCTCTTGTCAAGTCAATACTCAAGCTAAAGTTTCAATTGCACGAGTAAACCCAAATGAAGTTTAAAAAAATAACAATTTTCCAAAACAGAATCATTAAATACAAAAATTTAAATATTAATACCGAAAAGTACTTTAATACATTAATGCCAGTGTGCAACGCTAAATTTCATAGGAAGAAAACTCGTAATTCACAAATTACATCTGAGAGACAACTCTCTCCTGCAACACAAAACCCAGTATGGTTTGCAAATCACAAGAATTCCAGTAATTTATCGTTTTCAAGTGGAACTAAATACAAATTTACATCGTTATTCTAAATAAGAACAGATATTATGAACCTAAAACTACAACCTACTACATTTACAAAAATTAAAACCAACCATTGCATAATGAAGTGTTCGCTTTTCGTTGTACGCAAACCTCTATAAAAATACTCCTAACCGAATGAAACTGCATTACATCATGACGTAATTTTGTAATATTTTCTATGCAAACGCGCGAACGTAAAAAAATTTTTTTTCATTATTGATACACAAATTACAATGTTAAACAAAGACATTCATCACAATAAAATCTAATTACAGAATAAAAACTTAACCAGCCTATCTGTACAAAATATTACTTGGAATTTTCATTAAAATGAAAAAAAAATAGACAACAACAATCAGCCCACCTATAAAAATATAGCAATTAGTGAATATATAAAAAAGTAAAAAAAATCAGAAACTAATTTATCAAAAGAATTTATGAAAACAATTCTTGTATTTCAATTAAACAAATTTTTATCTTTTTATAACAAATTTCGCTGACTTTGAGGTCTCATACAATACGGCAAGCACATAACCTTAAAGCGTCCGAATTTGACCCAGTATAAATTAATGTCTTTAACGATTATTTTTCGACTTTAAACCTAAAAGTACAATGATCTACCTTAAACTAGACAGCGAAAAGCGAAAAAGCAAACTTAAACTACAAAACGATCCTTAAAAGTATACACATATGATGGTCATGTGTTGCCTGCAAACCTAAAACGATATACATCTCTCGAAGAATAACCTTAAAAACTGTCTTCTAGATACTGGAAAATTTTGTTACTCACTTATTTAATCTCTTACAATGCTCTACTATATATATATATATACACACATACATATATATTTTTATTACCTAGAAATGCGTTACAATATACGAACCAACCTTTGAAACGACCGTATTAAATTTGCATGTAACAATTTTATAATTTACTGTCATATAAGTGTGAATTTTATTTACTAATTATTATTATTATCATTATCACAATAATTTCCAAAGCCGAAAACATAAACACAAAAGAATTTTTAAACACAAAATAGGCAGGCTGTAGACAGAGTAATAAAAATTGAAGAGGAAAGAAAAAAAAAAAGTGAGTCATCGGACAACAAATTTTAAATGTGTGTCTCTCTCTGCGACCGAACGAAACGAAATCTAAAGAAAACGGACTGAGGAAGGAATCAACGCGAAGAAAAAGGAAAAAAACGACTCGAATTTTGACTCTAATTTTTGACTCCACATTATAACGGCCTCGACAAGACGACTCGGAGGAATTTGAGACATTTTGACCGTGAAAATTACGAAAATGCGCGCTATAAAAAGAAATTTTGAAAATGATGGGAGCCATCTTGAATCATCGAATTTTGAAGGAAAGTGAATCAGAATTTGCTTAATTTTATAAAGACTATAAAACGGGTAACGAAACAGAATATCTACTAATTTTCTTCGTACGGAGAACGTGGGAAAATGCCCTTATTTTAATTTAATAGGGACTAGTCGTAATTAATAGAAAGAACACACGCACAACTTTTCAATTCCTATTCATAAGACACGAAAAAATGCAAAAGCCTATGTTAATAACGGAGTGCGTGGGTTTATAGTATTAAATTGATACAATTTAATAAGATTAGCTGCCACCAAATAATGTAGTGATTCCCATTCTTTCTCTTTTATAATTCATTAGTTTCTTTCCTTTCTATTATCACTTGTTTTCTCTGCGTTTTTATACGGACGCGGCTGACGGTTGAGCCGGTGGGCGCCATTATAATTCGAACAAGGCGAGGGAGACGGGGGATTAATTATACACTTAATTACACTTTACTGACTTTTATTTATACCGAAACACTTTTAGATAAACGGGGTAATGCGAGGGGGAAAATTAACGTTAACATTTTAGCCGGAGAGAGAAACAAAAGATTATTCTAAATTTACAAAAACATCGTAATACACAAAAACACCCTATTTGGCTAACAGCCGTCCGATAACTGAAGGGCATTTCTGCCCAGCCTCTAGACCAGTGTTTCCCAACGGGGGCGATATCGCCCCCTTGTGGGCGAAAATAGATTTTGGGGGTCGAAAAATTAAATGGTGACTATAGTACATCATGATGATATAAGAATTTTTGCTTTGTTTTCTTCCTCTTTACCTAAATAAAGCGTGTTCTTACCTTCTGGTGCTCAGAAACCCTCATAAATCAAGAAGGAAATGCTAAATAATTTTTTATATTAGTTTGTGTTGAATTATCCGGTGCTTTGTTTTCCCGGAAAAGAAAACGAGACTCTACATGTAAACAAGAGAATGAGGATATCTTGTTTTCTTTATTTTACTGCTTTACTGCTAAAGGAAACATATATATATATATATATATATATATATATATATATATTTCATGTAGTCCTAAATAAATAAAAAATAAATAAAAAATAAATAATTAACTAAAAAAAGTTATAGCATAGCAGCCATAGCTAGTTTAGAAGTAACTCTTTTTTTTTATTTATTAAAACTAATGAAAAAGAGCGAGAAACGTTTGAAAACGTTTGAAAACGTAGGGTTGAACAGAATCGCTAAGTTGAGGACAGTGCTGCCAGATCTTGGACTCCAAGATTTCTAGCAGTACTTTCGTTCAGTCAGTTTGGCGTTTGCGGTGATGAACGTGGGTTTTGAAGGTTCAAAGCAAAAAAATTATTGTAATTTTTCACCCCATTATAAATTATGTCAAGTGCCCAAAAGAAAAAGTGTCGACAATATCGAGATGAGTACTTATCTAATGGTTTTATTGAAAGCCTTTTGGATTCAAGACAGCCGATGTGTCTCTTGTGTAATGTTTCCTTATCAAATGAAGCTATGAAGCCATCAAGACTTCTTGATCACTTAAAAAGGAAACATCCAGATAAAGTTGGTAAGCCTATGGAATATTTCAAAAATTTGAAAGAGGATTTTGAGAAGCGCAACACAATTAATTCTTTATTTAAGAAAAAATCACAGACAAATGACGATGGTTTGATTGCTTCTTATAAAATTGCAGAAATCATTGTAAAAACTGGCAGTGCTCATACAGTTGCTGAGACTGTTATACTACCTGCATTAAAAGAAGTAATTTCAACTGTGATGCATCAGGATCCTTCTTCTGTTTTAAAAGTTTTACCATTAAGCAATAATTCGATTCAAAGATGGATAGATGAGATATCAGTTAACATTGAAGAGTTGCTCATTGAAAAATTAAAGAAACGAGATTCTCAATTCAGTTGGATGAATCCACAGTTATTGACAACAAGGCCCTTCTAATGACATACGTTCGTTATTTTGATGATGACTGTAAATTGCAAGAAGATATGTTGTTTGTGAAATTTTTATCAACTGACATCACTGGAGCTTCTATTTTTGATGTTGTCAAATCATGGTTTGATGAAAAACAAGTACCATTTGAAAACTTGATATCGTGTACAACCGATAGTGCTCCCTCCATGGTTGGAAAACATAATGGTTTTGTTGCCCACCTAAAAAAAAGCCTGTTCTGAAATTGTTGCGATACATTGTTGTACACCGACATCATCTGGTTGCAAAAAAATATTAGTCCAGTTCTTCATGAGTCTCTTAATATAGTTATTAGAACCATAAACAAAATAAAGTCAAATAGCAAATATGATCGTCTTTTCTGAAAATTTTGTGCTGATAATGATGAACAGCATGTTAGACTTCTTTTACACACAGAAGTCTGATGGCTTTCGAAAGGCAACTGTTTAGCAAGATTTAGAAGTCTTTATGATATGATAACGAGTTTTCTCAAAAAAGAAGGTGCCACGAAACTAGCAAAAGAGATCAATGAGCACAGAAACGATATATACTACATGGCTTGGATTTTTCGCAAATTTAACGAAGTATCACTTCAACTTCAAGGAAATTTCGTTACGTTTATTGATTGCAAACGCGTAGTAAAAGCATTTACCGAAAAACTGGATATTTTTCAAAGCAATTTATTGAGAAGAAAATTTAATAGCATGCCCGAGTTAGCTGAAATTAATGAATGTCTCACCGAGAATGATATTAAAAATTATTCTGAACATTTGCTTTTATTAGAAGCTGATATGGAAAACAGATTTTCTGATTTATTTACTTTCAAAGTTGAGCCATGGATGTTAGATTTGTTTACTTATGATGCTGAGTCTGATAATGAGAACATTCAAGAAGAACCCATTGATTTAAAATGCAATGAAGAATGCGAATTTAAATTCGAAAAAGGTGGAATGGCTGAATTGTGGTGTTCAAAAACAATCAAATTGCTTTATCCAACAGTATGGGGCGAAATAGCCAAAGTTCTTTTGTGTTTTCCCACATCTTATATGGTTGAAACTGGTTTTAGTGCAGTCAATCAAATCTTAACAAAGAAAAGAAATAGAACTGATATATGTTCAAGGGGAGACATTAGAATCAAACTCACTAGTATCAAACCGGACATTCAACTTCTAGCTAAAAAGCATGAAGCACAAGGATCCGATTGAATAAAAATTGTAAGTAGAAAATATTTCATTGTTTTAATTTTCTCTTGGAAGGGGGCGATTTTAAGATTTTGTTTAAAAAAACAACCGTTAGGGGGTGATGGTTAAAAAAAGGTTAGGAAACACTGCTCTAGACCATTTCGGGGTGTTGCCAACTAGTATTTTGTAACCAAACAATTATTTAAACAATTACATTACTTATTAAATATTATTATCTTCTTTATTAAACAAAACATTTTAATTTTTAATTAGACATTACTACAATATGTTGTTTAAAATTAGTACAGTAGTGTATTGAAGAATGATCCACAGGTTCCAAAGATTTAAAATTAGTGTACAGCTAGCAGATGAGTGACAATCTGCAAGCTGCAGAGATCAATTGTATCTTAATTTTGCATGTAACTGTATTTGTGGTTTCTTTATATTAACAGTGAAGCCACCCAGATGGGCCGAAGGGCCCCTTGTGTGCCCAAACTATAAATTTTTTTATCATGTTTACCAAGTTTATATTTCAGATGTTGATAAATTTAACTATTATTTTAAAGCACCACCACCTGATGAGGGGGTAGTAGGTCCTGTCTCTTTATAAAAAAGGTCAAGCATCAGGCTTTTTAATTCACAAAGCAATCTAATTTACCCAAATACATATAAATTTAAAAATTTTCTTGGTGTATTGCTAGATAAGAATCTGCATTGGAATGCTCATGTAAATAAAAAACGCTGAAAAGATTTCAAGGAGCGTAGCTATAATGGTTAAACTTAGAAATGTAGACCCTAAGCAGGTTTTATTGAGCTTTATCATGCTCTTATATAGCATACTGCATCCTTTATTGTAGGCGTAGTTTATCCGCTCATATTATACCCTTTATGCAGGTATTTTGTATCTCACAACTAACGTGTATATATATATATATATATACGGTATATACACACACCACAACCGTTAAAACTTAATTTACTTTACTGGAGGGTAAAATTATAATTTATGATGCATGCAAAAAGGAAATCGGGGTGGAGGATTCGATTCTTTATAGAAGATCCGAGGAATTCCTACATCTAGAGTTTATTTGGTTTATTGTTTATAGTTCCATTGCAGTACCCAGTTGTTTCAGGCCAGCTTAAATAGGCCTACCTTCTTCTCAAAGACTTTTTTTTACAAATTAGCTGATACATATAGCAAAATTTAGTGCAATTGCAACAATAAATGAGTGCGATAGTATTCTAAACAAGGCTTAACATAGGAATTATATAAATTACAGATGACTTCCCTACCTACTCTTGTAGCTAACAGTCCTATTAATAATACCTATCAATTTATTTGACCTATTTCTATCCTCTAGGCTTTCTAGTATCTAACCTAGCAAAGATGTTAAACTGTTACAAATGGTGAATCCACCCTTAAGCATCAGACTTTCTAAATCACAAAGCAGACTAATTTAGCCAAAGCAAGAGAGAGGGAATGAAAACAGTCAGAGACAGGTTGCAATGTTTACATAATGTGATTAAACAGCAAACAGCATAACACCACATTGTAAATTCAAATCTTTTAATTTAATTCTAATTAAACTTATATTTAAGCTCATAGTCTTTACACTTTCCTGCATTAGTCACTTCATTGCTAGTCATTTCATCAGAGAATTCATTAGACAAGTCAGAAATATGGAGAATTTTATTTTCAGGATCTATAAATATGCACATAATTGCATTACATCAAGTGAAGACCGAAAATAAGCCTACTAACTAATTATTTACCCCTAATCACTGAAGAGTTTACATTAGATTGATCTTTGATTGATAATGTTTTATCTCAGCCAATAGTTTTCTTCCAAAGCTCTTGGAGAAATATTTTTGTGGTACTTACATATTAACGGGGGGCCACCACATATTGATGATTGGTTAGGTTAAGTTGTAATATTTTCGTTAGTGAAAATTTCTAATACATCATATTTTTTAAATAGCAATATTTTTAAAAATATTTACAATGATTTATATTTCAAATATTTACAATGATTAATACATGTTACACATTAGAAACAACATTTGTTTCTGGAGGCCAAAAATTTTTAATAGCATTAAAAATGGAATTGAATGGATCGTGATCATGTACCAACTGTCGCCACATAAATTCAGCAAGATATGACTCTAGGTGATGGCGTGCAGTGCCTCGATGCTTTTTATTTCTCCACAAGTACGAAATTGTACTTGTGGTTAACTTTAAAGTGTTGAAATCCTGACCCTGCTACATGTTCCGATATGTATGACGGCCATGAGTCTGAGTAAATTATCGATCCCTCAGCAATATTGTTTTTTATAGCCTCCATTAGGGTGGAAGCAGTACGATCATTAAATTAAAATTAATTTTTTCAGAAAATTGTATAAAAAAATATTTTAAAAAATATTACTATTTAAAAAATATGATGTATTAGAAATTTTCAACTAACGAAAATATTACAACTTAGCCTAACCAATCATCAATATGTGATGGTTCCCCGTTAATACGTAAGTACCATTTTGCTATATCAGTTGCAAAGTAGGCACAAGGCCATGGGATCAAAGATCTTTGAAGCTTCAGAAAGTATTTCTTTTTGTATTAGCTACCAAATTAAGTTCAAATTCCTTTGTACAAAGTGAATCATGCTTAGCAGAAGCGGTTAATATTCGTCTTTTAACCCGCTCACGCGCGGTTAAAGCAGTACAATATATTGAATTGCTATTCAAAAGTGACTAAGAAAATATATATCTTATGTTGTGCAAATTTGTTGAAATGTACTTTTTTTAATAAAATATATTTCCTGTTTTGGCTATAATGTACTTTTTTCATAAAATATTTTTCCTGATTGTGCTATTTTTTCGCTACTCTGCGACTTAATTAGTTGGTTGGGTTTTATTCTGGCTATTTTTTTTTCAAATTGGATTCAGTTTAGTGGTGTTTGTGATAGAATTCTGACGTGTCATTTGTGTGATTTTGACTTTGAGAACTTGATTCGTCATGTGCCCTTGATGAAGACAAAGGATTGGATGTTTTTATCAATTACGGCGTTATTCTCTCATCCTTAACTTGCCCGAAATGTGACAGTGAGTGCTTAATACGAAAAGATCAGAAGATATTTAGGTGAAATAACCAATATTAACCTGTTAGGTCAACTGAATGCCCGGTTAGGTCAACTGAATGCCAGGTTAGGTCAACTGAATGCCAAGTTAGGTCAACTGAATGCCAGGGGTAACGGGCGCCACCTCAATTTTTGTTTTTTTCCACCAAACATGCTAAAACCATTGGTTTCCTGTTGTTTAGGATGAATGTGACCATCGCCATTACAGTAAATTATTGCTTGAAGTGATTTCACCCCCCCAACCCCTACTACAATCTGGGGGGACCACCGTGGGAACCGGGGGTTTTGGGTGGGGGAACACAGCACAAGCAATAATTTACTGTAATAGCGATGGTCAGATTTATCCTAAACAACAGGAAACCAATGGTTTTAGCATGTTTTGGAGGAAAAAACAAGTGTCATGAAACACATCAAAAACCATGAGAAAAACCTAGGTTTCATGGAAAACCTAACCTAACTAACCTAAAAAATATAAAACCCTATACCGATCAATTTGTGATATGTTATCTTTACGGGGGCTCCGCCCCCGTACCCCCGAGACCTAAATTATACAAATTGGACACACTACATTTAAAGGGAGAACACCATGCGAGCTTTACTAGCGTCACCACACATCCGTCACAGACCGAAGCCATTTTCAAACTGAAGTGAATGAACGATACGATAGTAGGGTTGCCAACTCAAAATTTCCTAGATTCATAGCATACCCAAAAATATATGTTTTTCGTAATTTTCTAACTTCGTTTTTTTGACTATGCGACACATGCAATCAACGTATTTTAATGAGAGAAACAACTTTGTCTCTATGGTATTTTTCGAAATTTTGCTTAATTAAGTGGCGCCCGTATTCTGAACCATTACCAATGCCAGGTTAGGTCAACTGAATACCCGGTTAGGTCAACTGCATGCCCGGTTAGGTTAATTGAATGCCCAGTTAGGTCAACTATACACCCTTGATGATTGGTTAGGTTAAGTCGTGATATTTTCGTTAGTTTAAATGAAAATGATGAGAGCAAACTTTTCTGGTTAATTTTGAGGTGTTTTGTACGAAACGGCCATCCGTTTCCTGTGCAAATGCGTAGTTTTCAAGATGATATCTCGAAAACTACGCATTTGTACAGGAAACGGATGGCAGATTCGTGCAAAACACCTCAAAATTGACCAGAAAAGTTTATTCTCATCATAAAAACAGACTGGGTGTAGAAACGAATAAATACTGCAGAAGCTTTCTCAAGGTAGATGATGAGTCAACAGACGCAATTAAGGGGATGTTATTAGCCCACTAACAACAGTACAACCATTTTGTGATGTAAACTCAATAGTGAGACGTTTACCGTATTTCAAAAGCACAGAGGTAAAATGGGAAATCTTTTCAGCCAATATATTGCTAAATAATTTTCAAAATACCCCCTAAACATTGTAATTGCACATTAAGTTCGGTCATTATGCAGAAAATGACATAACCTGAAGTTGAATTCAAAAATACATTTTTCTAGTTTATTTTGGCGTGCTCTGTTCAAATATAACCTTCATTTCCTGTGCAAATGAACAGAAATATGTGTTTGGGGCCATGCAATGACAACTGTATTTCTGTTCATTTGCGCAAGAAATGAAGGTTAATATGTTTTAAATGACATGGGCTGAACCTGTAAATCAAAATAACTTTTCATGAGGTAGTTTTAGTCGCTTTATTAAAATTTGTCACTCATTTTTTGTGCAAACTATTGAAGAAAATAATAATAATAATAATAATATAAATATTATTTAGTGTATTTGTAGTCGGGGGTGGTATGACGTCATGTTACTCTGCGACTTAATTAGTTTGTTGGTTTCTGTTCTGGCTATTTTTTTTTCTAATTGGATTCAGTTTGGTGGTGTTTGTGATAGAATTATGACGTGCCGTTCGTGTGGTTTCGACTTTGAGAACTTGATTCGTCATGTGCCCTAGATGATAATACGAAAAGATCAGAAGATATTTAGGTGAAATAACCAATATTAACCTGTTAGGTTAATTGAATGCCCGGTTAGGTTAATTGAATGCCCGGTTAGGTTAATTGAATGCCCGGTTAGGTCAACTGAATGCCCAGTTAGGTTAATTGAATGCCCCGTTATGTCAACTGTACGCCCTTGATGATTGGTTAGGTTAAGTCGTGATATTTTCGTTAGTTTAAACGAAAATGACGAGAGCAAACTTTTCTGGTTAATTCTGGTGTTTTGCACGTTTCCTGTGGTAATGCGTCATTTACAAAATCTCGTAACATGAACATGTTAGGTTATGCTTTATTGTATAAAATGTAGTCAAAAATACATTTTTCAAGTGTATTTTGGTGTGCTTTGTTTGAATATGACCTTCATTTCTTGCGCAAATGAACAGAAATACAGTTGTCATTGCATGGCCCAAACACGTATTTCTGTTCATTTGCACGGGAAATGAAGGTTATATTTGAACAGAGCACACCAAAATACACTAGAAAAATGTATTTTTGAATTCAACTTCAGGCCATGTCAATTTCTGCATAATGACCTTAAGTTCATATGACAAAGTCTAATTCACAATTGGTTTCTCTCTCTACAACTACATAACTTTCATACCCTGGGACTCTTACACTGTTCACATACCAAAACATATTTTAGCATAACTGAAAACCTTTCTGACTTAATACTAAATTCAGCTGATCTCAGAGGTACTTAAAAACCATTTAAGTGGAAATAAATGATTACGTATCAACTAATACTCCATTGTACAACTTTAAGCATGTGATGTGTCCTATTTTATATATATATATATATATATATATATATATATATATATATATATATATATATATATATGATACACACAGACCGTGCATGGAACAAGAAACTCTTCTAGGAAAATTAAACCCACTATAGTCCAAATAAGTAATGGTAAATGACAAATACTATAGTTTTTTCTTTTTCATGATGCTAGCCCGACGTGGGCAACGGGTCACTCGCAAAGAGGTCCCAAAAATATAACTTCCCTCACCAGCTATCTGCAAAACAGATAGGATCCAGCTTTGGGACAGGATCTAGGGTTTAAAGCAGCCTAGCCCAGCAACATTTAGAACCTCAATATAAGCAAAGGACTCGCTGCCTTCACGTCAGATTGAATACATCAAAGAAAAAGGGGTAACTATTATATTTTTAGGCAAAAACCAAAACTTAAACTTCAGGGAACCATTCTGAGTTCATTCCCATCATGAAACGGACATGTTATGTGCCTTGAAAAGTGGACGCTCAAGTTGAGGTTCAAGTTTTGGTTTTTGGCTAAAAATATAATAGTTACCCCTTTTTCTTTGATGTATTCAATCTGACGTGAAGGCAGCGAGTCTTTTGCTTATATTGAGGTTCTAAATGTAGCTGGGCTAGGCTGCTTTAAACCCTAGATCCTGTCCCAAAGCTAAATCCTATCTGCTTTACAGATAGCTGGTGAGGGAAGCTATATTTTAGGGACCTCTTCGGGCTAGCATCATGAAAAAGAAAAAACTATAGTATTTGTCATTTACCATTACTTATTTGGACTATGGTGGATTTAATTTTCCTAGAAGAGCCATGTTTCACGCACGGTCTCTGTGTATCATAAAAAACCTCAGGGAACCATTCTGAGTTCATTCCCATATATATATATATATATATATATATATATATATATATACATATATATATATATATATATATATATATATATATATATATATATATATATATATATATATATATATATACAGGTCGTCTGATAAGTGAGTGGCGATTCGGGAACAATTTATAAATAAAAGATAAAGGATAATAAAAATTTTATTAGAAGGAATTTTATTATTAGTAAACTTACAATTAATTCGATAATTAATTGTCATAGGGATCAACCTGATCGCCATTTACACGAACAGCAAGCTGTATGCGTCTCCATGTCCTGTCTGACATTTTTTGTAAAAGTTCTTTATCCTCATTGATGTCACTTAACACAACTTCTGCGATTTTTGTCAGATCAGATTCACTTTGATTTTCACGGCCATTAATCTGCATCTTGAGGATTCCCCAGAGGGTATTATCCGGGGTAGTCAAGTCCGGACTCCGCGGAGGCCAAGGTACAGGACCATACTTTCCGATCCATTTGCCAGGAAAATTTCTGTCTAGGAACTCACGCGCAGCGAAAGCGGTGTGTCCTTTTAGCACCATCTTGCTGGAAAATAGGGTTGCGAATATTCATATTTCTTAAAGCGGGTAGAAATCTGTTCTCCAACATGTCGATATAACTTCCTGAAGTAATTCGACCAGTGCACACAAATGGACCAATTAAACAATGCGCTGATATTGCACACCATATCATGATTCGAGGGGGATACTGTTTTACTTGATCATAATAATGAGGATTTTCTTTCGACCAAAAAAACGAAAATTTGCTTTTGCCATCGCCATAAAGGGCACATTCATCACTGAAAAACGTACGATCTCTCTCGGCTTTACTTGGAAAAGCTTCAAGAATTTGTTGACAAGCATTAACGCTGACAATTTTATCTTGTGGCGATAAAAGCTGAACGGAGGTTGGGCGGAAAGCTTTAAAATGCAAGTCTTTTTTCATCAAATCATGCAGTGTTGATTTCGGAACATTTAATGCAGATGTACGCCTACGAATACTTTTGGTTGGCGATTGTCGAATTGACACTTGAACATCATCTTCCAATCTTGCTCTTGCTTTGGGGCGACCACGGCGTTTTTTATCAATTATCATCCCAGTTGTGAATAATTTGTGTTCCCATTTTCTAATAATTTCGCCCTTTGGCGGCACATCATTAAATCTTTGTTCAAACCTTTCGCGTACTACCTTCATGCAATGCTTGGTTTTTCCAGATTCATGCCACCATGTTGCTGCTAATATCCGTGCTTCATATGTGTAGGGACTTTGATCACAAATTTTATCAACACGTGCGTCTACCTCAGCCATTGCAACGCCAATAATTAGAAATAATAAAAATAAAACAATGAAAAACCAGAACAAACAGGAATAAACATGAATTACTGCAAGAACGACGCTTGTGTAGAAGAGCGTTTCGCACAAGATGAGGAAGGAGAACGAGCAAATGAAAAATGAGGTACCTCCCAGGAATCGAACCCGGGATCACCCAATTACCGGTCGGATATGTTAACCACTACACCAAGGACCCCGATTAGTCAGTACTCATAATTCTCCTACATACGAGCGGAATCGAAAGCCCTAAGGGGGCACCTTCGCTTGCCGTACATATATACATTTTAACTGCAAACAACACAGTATAATTAATGTAAAGAACGACGCTTGTGTAGATTTGCTCGTTCTCCCTCCTCATCTTGTGCGGAACGCTCTTCTACACAAGCGTCGTTCTTTACAGTAATTATACTGTGTGTTGTTTGCAGTTAAAATGTATATATGTACGGCATGCGAAGGTGTCCCCTCAGGGCATTTGATTCCGCTCGTATGTAGGAGAATTACGAGTACTGACTAATCGGGTCCTTGGTGTAGTGGTTAACATATCCGACCGGCAATTGGATGATCCCGGGTTCGATTCCTGGGAGGTACCTCATTTTTTCATTTGTTCGTTCTCCCTCCTCATCTTGTGCGGAACGCTCTTGTACACAAGCGTCGTTCTTTACATTAATTATACTGTGTTGTTTGCAGTTAATATATATATATATATATATATATATATATATATATATATATATTATATATATATATATATTATATTAAACAACTCGGAAGAAAATTACCATTTTATTTTTCGAATCAATTACTGTATATTAATTCTATCACCATACAATTTACAAATGCAGTACCAGTCCATGCAGGCAAGACAATTGTTTACTGCAAGGTTTTCATAATTAGAAGTGTATTTTCCTTGCCTTTTCTCTAGCAAAGTGGTAAATGATTCTGATGAAATTTAAAGTACGGGCTAACTGGCTTTCAATTACAATGGTTCCAGATCTGTCAGTCGGTCTTGGGCATTGGTGGACGGCAGATATATTTTATCTGTTTCAGTTTGACTATGATAATCTCTATAAAATGTATGTTCATTAATTATATTTCCTCTCTGTTATTTAATCAATTGCTTTATTAATATTTTTAGATTTTATCACCCCTCTTTCCAGGCCCCATAGAGGTCCGGGCACAGGAGATTTTTCCACGGTATCCCCACCCTCTCGGTGGCCTGTTATAGTGCCTCGTTGTCATTATAATAATTGTTAATTAGGTTAAATATTATGTTAATGTTGTTAATAATTATGATTGCTTGAGGCTGGGATCACCATGATTAGAAAATTAATAAAATGAGTTTTCTTCCTTTATTAAACAAAATAAATGAGATTTAAGTGAAACAAATAAACGTTGCAGTTGTTTGAATGAAAGTTGTAGTGAAATGTTATAATTGTGCACTTGATGAATGACTTCACTATTATAATAACACTCGAAGAAATGATACTCTTTATAGATTATAAAGTTCGGTGGATGATACCAGGCCAATGGGGCCTGTTACACGTTACATGGTGAGATCTCTCGTGTCACTGGAGAATGATGTGAGATGCGCTCAAATCGTCGTGCCCGGAATCCCTTATAACGAGGTCGAGGTGTGACGTTCAGGGCAGAGGCAAATGCCTTGAGTGAATCTCGCGATGTGATGTCATCTTGGTCGTCGTTGTGTTGATAGAACAGCGTGCCCATTGTCAAGTGGAAATCGCGAAAGTATCTGAAAGCGTCCCTGTCGCTACACACATATACATATATATACACTGTATATATATGTACACACACACACACACATATATATATATACACTGTATATATGTGTGTGGGTGTGTGCGCGCGCGCGCGCGCGTTTTAGCCAACATCTGGAATAGTTCCTCGAATCAAATTACAGCTTTTTATTGTATATATTATATATATATAATTGTTGAGAAACAGGTGTTCGTAGGGAACTGGCATTTAAGGATAAAAAGGATGATCAAGGCCCACGTCAACATTATGAAGATTTGATCTCAGACGTTTCAGAAGTCATATACTGTATATACTGTACAGTATATACTTCATGTTACTTCATGAGGGTTTGAACAACGGTTCAAGATCAACCTGCGGTCGGCCCCTTTGCAGCATCTCGCCTCATTTCCGGGATTTGGTGAAGAAGTGAACTGCTTTCCGATCTCCTCCTGCCCTCGTAGCTAGCCACGCATAACTGGTCAGGGACTTTGCGCAAGAACCTGTCCAGCTGGTTCTTGGACTTATTCAGGTCGGTGCGCTGGAGGTTCTTCACTTCTTTTGGCAGGACATTTAAAAGCTTTGGGCCTCGTATTCTGAGGGTATTTTCCATCCTCGTTTTCGTGGCCCCCTGTCCCACTACCCCTGGGACAGTACAAAATCTGCCTCTTCTCTCATTCCAGTTTGTTTCTATTTTATTTCTAAGATTAGAGACAAAACCCTCGAGTATTTTCGATACGTATATTATTGTGTACCGCTCGCGACTGCTTTCCAGAGAGTTGAGTTTCAGAGATTGTAAACGAGACCAACAGTCTTCACTTTTCGCTTCCTCTATCTTAGACGTAAAAGTCCTTATATTACTTTTTTTACTTTATCATTACTTTATGAGGGTTTGAACGACGGTTCAGAATCGACTTACAATCGACCCCTCTGCAGCATCAAGCCTCATTTGGTGAAGGAGGGAATTGCTTTCCGATTTCCTCCTGCCCTCGTAGCCAGCCACGCATAACTGGTCAGGGACTTTGCGCAAGAACCTGTCCAGCTGGTTCTTGAACTTATTCAGGTCGGTACGCTGGAGGATCCTCACTTCTTTTGGCAGGGCATTAAAAAGCTTTGTGCTTTGTATTCTGAAAGTATTTTCCATCCTCGTTTTCATGGCTCCCTGTCGCACCGCAGCTGGAACAGTTCAAAGTTTGCAATATATATATATATATATAATTCACAGTTCCTTGTGCTATCCACGGTCTGTATGTATCATTAAAGAGCCTCAGGGAACATTCTGAGTTCAATCCCATATATATAATATTATAGGATCTTTTAAACTATCCCCCCCCCCAAACATATTTTTTTCAACAATCACCACCCCAATGTTGAGCTTTTCAACTATATCCCCCCAAAGTTTAAACTCTGCAAATTAACCAAAATAAGATAAGAAAATAATATCAACAAATTTATTATTTATTGCAAACATATAATAAATAGAGAACCATTATTTACGTAGGATAAAATTTGAATGTCCGGGTTAGGTCAACTGTACGCCCTTGACGATTGGTTAGGTTTAGTCGTGATATTTGCGTTAGTTTTAACGAAAATATCACGACTAAACCCTAACCAATCGTCAAGGGCGTACAGTTGACCAACCGGGCATTCAATTAACCTAACGGGCATTCAGTTGACCTAATGGCATTCAATTAACCTAACCGAGCATATATTATATATGTATAAAACTACGGTAAAATTATTGAATGCCCGGTTAGGTTAATTGAATGCCGGGTTAGGTCAACTGTACGCCCTTCACGATTGGCTATGTTTAGTCGCGATATTTTCGTTAAAACTAACGAAAATATCACGCCTAAACATAACCAATCGTCAAGGGCGTACATTTGACCTAACCGGGCATTCAAATTTTATCCTATGTAAATAATGGTTCTCTATAAACCGGAAATATGATAGAATATAATAGAATTTTCAAGATATGTATCTTATATACATATCTTAAAAATTCTATTATGTAAATAAGTAAAACCTGGTAAATTATCTTTCCCCCTAATATTGAACTTTTAAACTATGACCCCCCTCTCTAAAGCTGGGGGGGAAATAATTTGAAAGATCCATATTATATGTGTGTGTGCGTGCGTGTGTGTGTGTGTGTGTATACTGTATATGTCACATGTGCATGTATATACGTGTGTATGTATGCTTCCTGTAACAACTGATGCGCCCCATGAACTCGTATAAAAAGAATAATAGATTGTAATATTGATAATATCATTGTTGGGGTTGTTGTTATTATTGATTCACACTGTCTTTTCTACTGCACTACATACACTTATGAATGCATTAACTGTCGCACTACCATATATATACTATATATATATGTTATTATATGTTATCATATGCTACTAGCAAATAATAATAATAATAATTGGTATTATTATTAGTTAAATGAAGGAGAATGAGTTTCCTAAATTTGTCTATAATTTTTTGTTTATTTTTTTTCCTGAAATGATAAACATTATTTTGATTCGTTATCTAATTTACATTTATTTCCTCATTTTATTTAATTACTTATTATTATTTTTTCAATTAGTTATAGTTTAAATTGGCACTTTTCTGATCGTAGAGTTTCTCAATATATATATATATATATAAATAAATAATCTTTGGTTTGCTTCCGACCGAATTGTTTATTCTGATGAAGGTCAAGCATTTCACTCCCCCTTAGACCTACAGTTTAATGTGGAATCCAAACCATGCCCCGACAAACAGCCCAGCGTCTTAACCAATAGGCTACCCAACTAGGCTACCCAGGGTACCCATTTATCTACCAACCACTTTATTGTGTAGAAGGATGAACGGCTGGGTTTCGCTGCGCGCCGGCTGCCGTCACCGGGTCTCGATCCCGGGGCCGATGGATTCGTAGTCAGCGACGCTAACCACTACACCACCGAGCCGCCTATATGACGACCAATAAGTGCGTTCCTTCGGAAACCATGTATCTGAAAGCCTATTTCGAGAAAAAATGCAAACTTTGAGACAGTTCCTAGTTTATAAGTCGAAAAAATGTGTCTGGTTATAATAATAATAATAATAGAAAGGAGATTATATCCGGGGTTACGACATTTGCTAGACTTCACAGTCTATCCTGAAGTATATTGTCGATTAGACTGAGTTAGCTGAGGTTAGGTTAGGGTAGGTTACGCTAGGTTAAATTAGTCTAAATT